>NW_019289610.1:129432-176112 GCF_000500325.1 Leptinotarsa decemlineata | reverse complement strand
TAAATTTGATGTTATTGATCTACCTGTAGGAAATCCATGTTGATTTTCATTTAACAAATTTTTGCAATGCCACGAGAGGTGATGCAGAAGTAAAAATTCAAAAAATTTTGGGGTGGTTGAAAGTTCACTAATTGAGCGATTGTTTTTTATGTCGTCCTTTTTGCCACTTTTAAAAATAGGGGTGACATAACTATTCGAGTGGTTTGTATTCCTGAATGGAAATCATTGTGAAATCTCCACGGAAAACCGGTAAGTTCCACACAATAACCCTGAGCCATTCAGTTCACCTCACGAATAATTTCCTCGTCCCCCGGGTTATTGGGATTTTCGAATCTCCTCCCCGATGAATATTTCGTACAATTTTATAACGAAGTGGCGCATATGGGTGTTCAGAAGAATGGAACGGAACTGATCCAATACTTGGCTTTATGAGTGAATGGCAATATCAAACAGGACAAAAAACAAATGCGTGTTCGTTTTATTTATTCAGGATCCCTCGGCAGAGCTTTGTGATTGCAAAGAACGAATAAGTGCTTTTATGAAATGCTATTGGATTTTCCACCTGAGAGTCGAATCGGAAATAAGCAGAAATGTTTGCCTCGTCTCTGAAATAGACAAATAAAAAATACAGTTCGATATGCTTCGAATGATATGTTTCTGAAGAGATCAATTTTGTTTGATGTTTTCTGAATTTTCGATTTCCCCAATTTTTCAAATAAGCATGTTCAGCTCGACATGAAATTGTCTCGAGGATAGTGAAGGGCCATCCCAAAAAATAACTGCTTATTATTATTGAAGAATCTAAGAAACATGTTCATAAGTTTTCACCGAAAATAAATTTCAAGAAAGTTGATAATTAAAATTGTATTTTTCCAATCACAGGCTGCATGTATTATACAGTGTGTAACAACGAAAACTTAACAGAGCCGTTTTTTAATATAAAAAGTAAGATTTTTAAAAAAAGCTCGGACACGTCGATTTCTAATTAAAGGGGGACGCCTTTCAGACTAATCAGATTTTTTGTAGTACGCACCCTCTCGGAGGGGTGCGCCGACGACCCTTATTTAGATAATGAAAGTAGATCGAGTGGCACCTTGTTTTGAAGGTCTTTCGAATACCTTTACAACTCCNATTCTTACTTTTTTACGAAATCAAATGGACACGTATTAGCAGGTTGTCATAAAAAACAAAAATTTATTTTTTTATGGAAGTTCTGAACGTAAATTGTACCCTAAAAACAATTTGATTTATTTTAAAAAGAGTTGAACTCAATAAAAATACCTTATTATTTCGAAAACTAATCATTACAAAAATTTTCTTTCAACAGAGTTGTGAAGGTATTCGAAAGACCTTTAAAACAAGGTACCGCTCGACCTACTTTCCCTATCTAAATACGGGTCGTCGGACGCACCCATCCGAGGGGGTGCGTACTACAAAAAATCTGATTAGTTTGAAAGGTGTCCCCCTTTTTTGAAAAATCTTACTTTTTATATTCAAAAACGGCTCTGTTAAGTTTTCGTTGTTACACACTGTATGAAAAGTTACTGACAAATTAATCTGTTAAAATGTTCAGAGTGTGTGTGAGATATTATCAATTTTTTTATTCATTTGAAAAACTTTTGTGTGGAATATGACATCATTGAAATGTCCGCAACGGCTTTTCTGGCTGAAGCGCATCTGAAACGTCCAATTTTACATGACTCTGGCGCATAAATCATGCTGAATTTGACCGATAGTATGGTTCATCTTGACTTTGAAGATCGCTTACAGATCGCACCCCAGAAGAAAAAGTCTAACGGGGTTGAATCGTACGATCTCGGTGGCCAATTCATATCACTTCCACGTGAGATGACCATTCCCTCAAGTCGCTCGTGCAGAATATCAAATGTAGCATAGCCTATTTGGCGCATAGCGCCGTTTTGTTAACACCACATATTGTTGGTATCCAGATCATGCAATTCAGACCGAAAGAAGTTGGCAATCATCGACTTATAGCGCTCGTCGTTGACAGTGGTGGTCTGGCCAACGTTATTCTCGAAGAAATAAGGACCGATGACGCCTCAAGCCCAAAATCCACATCAAACAGTAACTTTTTGGGATGCATTGGACCCTCTTGGATATCATGTAGATTGGTATTGTCCAAATTCGACAATTTTGTTTATTCACGTACACATACAGTAGCGACGCAATTTCGCGAAGCAGTGATCTCATCCTATCATGAGAAATGTTCACTGAGGGTTGAAAGAGATAATCACAACTCTTCTTGGTGAAACAAAAGCCAGGAAAAGAAAAGAAAAGAAGTTCGACGATTATCCAATGAAGCTAAAGAGTCAGGTAATTGGGAGCATTATAAAACTACTCTAACGATATACAAGAAGGAAATCGGAAAGGCAAAACGGGAGTCTTGGAGGAAGTTCTGTGAGAGTATCTCTGACTTACCACGCAGTACAAGAATTCTCAAGATTATCTCTAGAGAGCCGACTACTGAAACTGGGTCGCTCAAACGACCCGATGGAACATTCACGACCTCTAGTAAAGAAACGTTAGAGCTTTTGAGAGAAAACCACTTTTATGAAAATCCGACTCTTGATAACAACATACCTCCATCTTCGAGGGCGCTGGACGCCCAAAAAACAACCATTTAGACGTCGCAAAGGAGGTTATCACAGCAGGGGTAGTTGAAAGGGCTATCAAGTCTTTTCAACCTTTCAAATCTCCAGGAGAGGATGGTATATTTCCAGCTCTTCTTCAAAACGGACTTGAGATAACATTACCTGTTCTCACAAAATTGTATAGAGCTAGTATGGTGCGGAACTATATACCACCCAGTTGGTTGGCAGCAAGGTTGTGGGTCGTAGAGACCCACACTTTAAATCGGTACGACCAATCAGCCTTACATCCTTCCTGTTGAAATGACTTGAGATGATACCGAACAGACACATCAGGAGGGTAGCATTTATATGCATCTCCCCTGAATAACAACCAGTATGCTTATCAAACCGGCAAATCGACAGCATTAAACAACCTCGTTGAGAAAATCTCCCAATCCCTTGACAACAAGGAGATTACGGTTGCTGTATTTCTTGATTTTGAAGGAGCATTTGACGATGCACTACCTAAATCTATAGGACTGTCTCTGGCTAGGAAGGGTATAGAATCGACCATAACTGGTTGGATGTATGCCATACAACTACGCCTCTTCAAGGCGAGGCCACTAGGTTCAGGGTCACCAGGGGCTGCCATCAAGGTGGGGTAATATCTCCCCATCTGTGGTCGCTCCTTATGGATAGTCTGCTTGGTGCCCTCAACAAAGAAGAAAAGTTGATCTGCAAGCTTCTGCAAATGACCTTGTCATCCTGTCACGTCGGGAAGGGTAGCATGTAATATCCTCCAAAGCGCGTTGGACGTTGCTCACAGTTGATGCCTGAGGGAGCAGATGTCTGTCAACCTCAGCAAAACTGTGTTAATCCCCTTCACCAATAAGAGAAAATTGGACAATCTAACGCAACTTTTCCTCAATGGTAAGGTCATTCCATTTGGAACGGAGGTTGGCATTATCCTTGATGAAAAACACACCTGAAAAGTTAACTTGGAAAAAGTTTTATACAAAGCCAGACTGTCTCTATGGACATGCCGAAGGATTTGTGGTAAAACTTGTAGTTCAGGTCCCAAAAAAATCCACTGAATTTATGTGATGATTGTGCAATTGCCTGGTGGCCAAAAGATTCACAGAAAACGGCCGAAGCGAAGCTCTCTGGCTTACAAAGACAGGCTTGTCTGGCTATCAGTGATGCCATCAGTACCTCACCGTCAGCAGCCATGAAGATCTTTCTAGATCTCCTCTCCACATTGACCTATGACTTTATGCCTCCAACTGTCAACTACGAACTGCCTTATAAAGTACTATTCCCAAGTAGAGAAGACTGGATCCTCCGGGAGATTATTAAGAGAGAATATTAAGAGCAGATTGTTGTTGTGTGATAAAGATTCAAGTCACATATTCAACATTTCAAATAGGTTACCCAATATGTATTATATTCAATTGCCTTTTCAACAATTTTACGTATAGAAACGTTGCAGGTTCATTAAACTGACCTCGACCTAATTATGTATTACTGCAACCTTTTCACTACATTGAAATATTTGCAGTTCAGATATAAAACAATTATATAATAAGTGATGAGCAACCAATTTTGTACAACCTCGATTCTGACGAGATCATTAGTGTGTATGTACTCTTCGATGTAAGATGTCAACTTTGATACGAATAAAACGAAACTCTTGGTAATGACTGGTTTCAATAAAACTATCTGGAAAATCCAACATTCCAGTTGGTTCAGAGATGTATCAAAAATACCTTCCGGTTTTGGTGCAGCTGTTTTGAGTCGCAGACCCAGGACAGAGATATCTACCTGCCTAGAAATTTACGCGACTGTATTCCAAGCGGAAATTTACGCTATTGAATTGTGTGCGGAGAGATTGGATAAATCCATCCTCACACAAATCAACAAAAATATTCTCGGACAGTCAAGCGGCGTTGGTATCTCTTGGCTCCTACCGAGCAACGTCTAAATTGGTAGCAAATTGCCAAAAACGACTCTCCTCGATAGGAAGACCAGATTGTCACTGGTCTGGATTCCTGGCCATACTGGCCTGAGAAGCAATGAAGCTGCTGACTCCCTTGCAAAGGAGGGTGCTGCAAGCAGCTTCATCGGGCCAGAACCTGTCATTGGCATCGCTTTGGGCTTTGCCAAACAAACTTTGAACACCTGGATGGCAAGAAGATTCATGTACTTCTGGCAGAATTTTCCAGGATTGGCTTACTCCAAGGCGTTTATTCACCCATCGAGGCTTGATACCAAACAATTGTTGAACTACAGTATGAATAAACTACGATGTATAACAGGCCTTCTTACAGGTCACTGTCATTTGAATCATCATAAGCAGAGACTTTGACTATCGGAAGACAATGTGTGTCGCCTCTGTTTGGAAAACGAAGAAATATCAGAGCATATACTTTGAGCCTGCCCCGCTGAGGCCTGAATCAGGTTTTAAGAGTTCGGCAGAGCCGTACTCTTACCATCTGACCTGAAACACCACTCATCATACAAACTAATCGGCGACGTTAAGAAGCTGGGTTCATTTGTCCGAGTGTGAATAGGTGTGAGCCACAATGAACCCTTGCGGATTGCGATGGAGGTCGAATAGACCCACTCACTTTAGACCTAACCTAACCTAACCCATTCATCCAGAAATTAGACTCATCCCTGAAGATGATTTTCCGATGAAAATTAGGGTCAGTTACCAACTGCTACAGAGCCCATTCAGCGAACACACGTCGTTGTCTATGGTCGTTTACCTCCAGTTCCCGAGTCGGTTGAATTTTATACGGGTGCAGGCTCAACCACGACGCAAAATTTGCCAAGTTGTAGTCTGCGAAAGATCGAGTTATTGTGATCAACGCAAAATCGGCTGCCTTCGATTCTTCTGCACACTCTCACAGGCTGAGGCAATGTTTTCGGCATGTCTAGCGTTTCGTCGACGTACGGGTGTTGATCGATCGTTTACTGAACCAGTGAACCTAAATTCATCCACCACATTGCTACTAGTCCTCTCGGTAGGATGATTTGGTAACCGTAAAATGAGCGAAGCGCGCGCTACGTTGCCTGAACACTGGTTTTGATTTAACGATTTCATTATTTGCACGTTTTGTTCAATGATATATCCGTCCATGATGACTTGGCAAAACAGACTGAATAAATGACAACCAATGTCAAAGTTCGAAAGTCCCTTTCGAAAGACCCAATATTCATCATCGTTTATTTACACAAAAAGAAAAACAGCAAGCATAACAAGGCTATACATTTTGCAAATAAACATTGGGAAACCCACAGGAGCAACAGGTGTTGCTTGTGCGTGGTGTAAATAAATTTTTATAACTTCAGATACTAAAATTAATAATGAGTATAAGGTTAACAAAAGGGAGAAATAAATATATACAGAACATTCGAAAACTTTGTAGACGTGTAAGTAGATATAAAATTAATCATATGTGATATAAATAAAATAGATTGAAATAACCATTATAACAATCATAAGAACATCCGAGACTTTTATATATAAAGTGAATCACATGTATAAGAAAAATCACTCGGAGCACAAAACAATTGGAGACGTGTAAGGATGAAATAGATCACATGGAAGGTGTAAATAAAATTTCTTACAAGTTGGAAATTGTCTTACGAGATCGTAACGGTGAGTACTTTTTTTAATTTAAATAGAACATTTCAAATGGCATCATCAAATATTTGAGGTTGGCTTCTAATTAATTTATCGACCGCTTTTTTCAGATGTAAAAATGATTCTAGGGAATGTATGCTATCTGGTAGAGAGTTGAATACAGTTGGTCCTAGAAAATTATAGGACCTCTGACCTACATTCTTGAATGCATATGGTATGATATATTTATTTTTGTGGCGTGTGATATAATCATGGCTCGGCCGACTTAGTTTCCTCTCTTCCTTGAATTGATTTAGTACAAGTGTCTTATAAAATAATTGTCTTAGGTCGAACATCCCAGATTCCTCATACAACTTGTCACTACTATAGCGGAGAGACTTGTTCAACATTAGTTTTAAGAATTTCCTCTGTATTACGTTTAATGGATACAGGTAAGTTTTAGATACTCCTCCCTATCCTATTAGGCAGTATGTCAAATGACTTTGTACAAGACTATAATAAACTATTTTTTTTTTGTTTCAGGTCCAATCTGTTGTTAAGTTGGCGGAACTTATAAAGAATAGTTCTTAATTTTTTCCCTAAATAATTTATATGGAAGGTCCATCTCAAATGAGAATCTATTAAAACTCCTAAGTATTTTATATTTGTGTTATATTACTGAGTAACTTTTCAGGGTGAACTTTTCAGATTGCTCTTGAGTGCAGTTATAGTATGAGCTGAATAGTCAGTAATTTGTCGTATTTATACCTTGTTGCCCCGTGGGTTGGGCTACCTATCGAATGCGTCCCCAGGTGGCGGATAGGGGAACGGCCGGGGGACTGGAGGCCCTGTCCAGGAAGCCAATGTGGCCTTACGGATGGGGTCGCCGAACTCCTGGTCCTCTCCTGCTCCTCTCCGAAAGCCTCTGCAGAACATGCCACCGTGGACCAGCCTACCCAAGCTAAGGTGTAAGAAATCGTGCCGACAGCTGAATGGCCGCAGGGTGTTATGCGGTCACGAACGATCCCATTGGGGAACTGGGCGAAACCTCATTGTAATCAGCCTACCTCTGGTAATGCGAGGCTCTGCCAGAGGTGACCAACTTTCCTCTTGCTACTCGTGGAAACACACATGGATGAAACAAACACAAAAACAGAAACAACAAAAACAAAAACCAATCCCGAGGGTGGACACAGGTGCTCACCTCAATCTATGAAGGTGGCTGGGAATGAACAGAAATGTCCACCCCAAACTACCGCTTGGAATGAGGCTGGACATAGCAGATCACCTCGTGATGTAATACAAAGGCCAAGGTTTAAGCGCATTTGCGGCGCCGAGGTCAAAGGGAGAAGGAGAGCGATAGAGGTAGAAGTGGCAGAAACTATAAGTGCACCTGTCTCCTCACCCACTCCACCTCCAACAGCAACGGCACTTCCTGCGGCGGCCGCCAAGAACTCCGCCTTGAATAAAAACAAGAAACTGGCTGCCCCTGCAGAAAAGATTCCTCACTTGTGCACCTCCACGGAGTGAACCCCAAGAAGGTTGAAGAAGGCTCGCAACGACAGTTATTTCGCTGCACCTTCCAAAAGCTTCGCGGAGGCCACCGTGAGATACCTCAAGGTTGCCAAAGAGAGTGTGTGTTTGATCAGTCTTGGCCTACACCTGCCAATATAAAGGAGATGTCTCCCAGTGACCTGTCCACCTTCCTGGAAAAGACAGGATAGATGATGACTTAGGAGGACAACTCTTCGAGAGGATGTACAATAGGTCACAGATACAGATACCTGTTTTGAATGTATAAGTCATTTTGATAGAGTTGAGCATAAAAATTTGATTTTTTTAATCGTTCATCTCATGTATACGCGAAATGCGTGATACAATAAGTTACCGACTTTTTTTTCAAAGGACAAAACACAAGCACTTCAGGAAAACCCTTGAGGCGCTCTAAGAGCGGTGCCTGTCCAAAGTAGCGATTTGAATTGCTAGATTTGAATTGCTGGCGATTATATTCGTTTGGCAAAACGTTCTCAGGATGTTTATTCGACATAAACACAGTTCTCCAAATGAACGAGTTCTAAAACTTTTCAAAGGTTTATATCACGCAGTATTTAATTTTTGTTGTGGGTAGATTCAAGTAGTGAAGATGATTTGAAGCGGTGCAAAAATATTTTACTGGGAACAAAAAGTGAATGTTGGGAGCCACTACTATATCATTTGCACACGTAATTATTTGGTTTTGCTGAAAACAGCATGTACAGCTTGAAACATACTCAAAAAATTTCAATCCATAAATATAATTTTCAGTTAATTTGCTTTTTTCTTGCAATATCATGTTTTTGTTCTATTTTTTTCGCAAGCTTCCTTTCAACTAGACTCGCTAGTTGGAATGCCAGTGTGTGGCAAATTCTGAAACTGAACTTTGAATGGGACAAATTGTTTTCAATTATTATCACAATATTTCATCACTTTCAAATTCCGACTGTTTTCTATTCATATTCATTTTTTATTTACATTTTTATTACTCTTTGCTGAATTTTATGAAGCACCTAAAATCAAATGAAATGCCTCGTTCAAGTTATTTGATATCAAATAAAACGCGTCCCAAGCAACAATCAAACAAATGGATATCCATTTATGTTTATTGATTATCGAAAATACTATTGAAATAGCGTGAAGCTAATAAAGTTTGCGAACTCTGCTGGTGGTGAGAGTCTCCATTTAAGTTTGTATTCCATTAAGAACATCAAGGAGAAAATCGGTTAAACAACAACCTGTTTATATTAAACTTTGTATATGATTGCAATTTCGACATGAATTACCAAAGCTATAAACTTCCTGAACACCACAATTGATTGTTATTGTTAGACAAGTTTCCAACTTCACTATGACGTTAGTGAGAGAACAGATAATACTCAATTTTGTGCACACAGGAATATTGAATTGCTTATTTTCAGTACGTTTTTGAGGTTAAAGCGAAGGGTAGTCTTGACTGACTAGTTTAATTATTTAAATAAATAATAATAATTTAAATATGTCAAATAGTGGAGATATACCTTCAAATTCATTATTTTTCAAAACATTATCATATTTTTAGTCCTTAACACCTAAACTCCTGAACGTTTTCAAGAGTGAAAATATTAAATTTGCTAATGCATTGTTACCACTACGAATAGTCTTTTTTTCCAAAATTAAAACTCCGTTGAAAACTTTACAAAAGTCAAATGTAGTATATGAAATTCCTTGTCATACATGTGACAAGACATATGTTGGTCAAACATCTAGAATTTTATCAGGAAGCAAAACGTCACATAAAAGTGATTGTAATACAATTGAAACCACCTATGCACTTGCAGAGCATGTCATCAACACAAAGCACACGATGAACTACACCGAAGTTAGAGTTTTGTGTACTGAAAGCAACTTAACAAAAACGATTGTTTAAAGAAATGTTCTTTATCAAAAAGAATACCAATAACATGAACAAAATGACTGAGCTCAACAACCTCAGCAATATTTATAATTACATCTCAACTACCATTTCTTGGCGTTTTGGTAATGAGGAGCAAAGATGAAGGGTTAGAATACGATATATTTAGAAAAGAAACAAGCACATACAGGTATATTCCTGACAGTTCACATCACTGTGGACAGCACAAACGTGCTGGGTTGAATTTTTTGGTGCATCGTCTTTTGACTTTCCCTCTAACACATGATAGGTTCACAAAAGAAAAACGTACAATACAGCCACTAACGGTTTCCCGAGGGGTATTGTACATGACATATAATTAGGAAAAAGAAGTTAAGGTTAAGAATGAACGAAATCTCGGATTTCAGAAAGGACAAAAACCAAGATAAATACATCTCAGTTCCATACCACCAATATACGAAGAACTTTGGAAAGATTTTCAAGGAACAAATCATACACTGCAGAGCCTTTTGGGAAGTCCAGAAGACAAAGTCGAGAATTTGGAAAAGTCTGGAATTTACGAAATTGAATGTAAGGACTGCGATGCAAAATATTATGGACAGACAAAAAGATCTATTAAAGTGAGATATAAGGAACACATAGCACACTTTAAATATGGAAGACCTGAAAAATCAGCAGTCGCCCATCATATTTTGCAACAAATACATTCCATAGACTTCAGTTCTTTAAGATTATTTAGACAAGCTAACAACAATAGGCAACTAGATGCCTATGAGAGTGGAGAAATGAGTAAACATGATAATATTATGAGTAACGATAACGGACCAATACCAAATAGCATACTATATAGCTTGTTTAAATAATATTGTTGGGTTTACTGATTACTACAAAAAGACACATTGTTTTGAACAGACAACGTGTTACCTCTGGGCTAGTACTAGAGTGCCACTAAGATTAAGTCAAAGCCTCGGTAGATAATAACATCATCCCGAGGTGGGTTAAAGGGCACGACAGGAGTAAATGTAATTGCATTGCCGCCTCTTCAATAAAGGAAGCGTCTGGACTAAGAATTTTAGGACCCAGTGATACCTACGGCCTGATGACTTCGACAATTGCGGAAAGCTACACGTTTCAGCCATGCTCAATCCCACCCAAAAGATGGTATGCAGTTTTGCCAGGATCACCATGGGCGACCCTGAAAACCTGACACCGAAAGAATATCTGACGTTGACAGGGAAAACTTACTCTTAGGAGTAGGATTTCTGACCTGCCACTGTCAACTAAGGAAACACCTCCATATTATGGGGCTGGTGGATACACCACTATGCAGGATGTGTGAACAGGAAGATGAAACTGTCAGGCATGTCCTATGCGAGTGCCCGGAGTTATCGTCAATAAGAGAGTGTGTGTTAGTCGAGTATTGGCCTACACCTGTCGATATAAAGGAGATATCTCCTAGTGACCTGTCCACCTTCCTGGAAAGGACAGGATGGACGATGACCTAGGAGGATAATTCCTCGGGGGGATATACAATGGGTCACATGTGGCCTTGTCTTCACGTTCCCAGCCGGAAAAACAATTTTTGCTTCTTTTAGAGCTGGTTCCTCTTTTGGAGCCCACTGTTTGGACTGTATTTTTGTTTCGGGCATATAATGATGTATTCATGTACCTTCTACAGAAACTAAACGGCGTTAGATATAACAAACCACGAATGGGTAACACTACATATATTTTGTTTGAACTTATTAACCAATCCACGGGTTTTTTTTCAATTGGCTGATGCATAACCCTGAGTATTTCAATGATACTTTGTTGGAAGAGGAACGTTCGTGACAAACTTCAGTCCCTGATATCGTAAATGAACGAGAATGAATGTGGTAAAAGTTTTTTACCACTTTTAATTGTAACTAACGTTACTGCATACTCAACGTATACAATATGCTCAAACGTATATTGTATACGTTTGAGAATATCCATATAGGACTAAACTGCATAACGTTAATTACGAATAAAAGTGGTAAAAAACATAGAAAGTTTCAATTCTCTTTTCTTCATTATGATTTTCTACCACGTAGTAACGGCTACATCCATCAATTTATCGCAAAATTAAAATTATCGCGCGACAGAATAAACTCAAGCGGCCTCACAAACCGATGCGAAGAGGTTGTATTTTTGTTTTGTGTTGTCTTGAAGTAGATAGGTAGTTATCCGTCAAAATTGAAGTTGTGAATATTTTTTGTTTGAGTGAATTTTATCAAAAGACATTATTACAAGCTGATGCAACACTATGACAGAAACAAATTAGGCATACACGCTGTTCCCGTGCGAATCATGTCGAATTGCTAGATTTTATTATAAAATTCCAAATAAATTCTAGATATATTGTAAGAATCGACTTTGCATTCGAAATTTACAGAAATTACTATTTCGAAATTCAAATTTGGTGAATTCCATTTTCAAACCAATTTTTAGCCCTCTGCATAGATACCTTGCTGTATTTCAAAAATTAAATTGTCGCAGGAACTCTTCATTATCAGATTTCACTTAATTCAAATGGCGTCTCCGCTGTCACAATGGAATTAATTTTGTCGTGACTATAGTAGTAACCAAAAGTTTTTTACTTTATAAAATCCATTCCACTCAAACGGAAGCATTCTTTATGACCGTATGAATGGGCACTTGTTGCATTCAATGGCACTCGAGTTTTTATTCAATTTACGGTCGTGGTAGAGACAAAATATTCAGTGGTCGATATCCTGAATTCAGGGCTTAATTTTAGAGGGAAAAGAATTTCTTGGGATGCAGGATTTCCAAAGTGATATAAATCAGGACTTGTTAAAATTGGTTCAATCATCAAAAACATTGGACGAAACAGTTCTTGGTGATTTGCATCATAATGCACAGTATAGACAGTAAGAGTATTGCTCTTGATACGGAATTCGAAATAGACAAATGTTCAGTGGTCCATTTCAAAAGACGACGATTCGTAGACTACAGAGAGAATGAGCTGATCATAGATGGAATAATTCCACCATCTAGATATATGCCTGACTGACTCGTACTTACCTCGTGGTGGAACAATGCTACCCACAAGAGGTTATTTCTGTGAAGAACTCTCTCCGCGACAAGTATAGTCTATCCATTCCCAATTGGAACGGCAATAAAAATAAGAGTACAGTCATAAACATTTCTTGCCTGTGGCCCCTAGTCGCCCAGATAGGTAGTAAACGTGCTATCAAATGTAGTTGAGGAGTGAAGGCTCAGCTAGCTGGACTGGCTGAATACTAATTTTTTGTCCGTTTCACAATATTTCTTCATCAGTGCCGTGTGTTCATGGGGTCAGGTGAGGTAGTGAGTGGTTTTGCAAACCGATTTTTAAAACCATTTTCTATAGATCAATTACCCTAACTCCAAACTGATATTTTTGCACTCGACCCGCGTTTCGCTAACAAGGTTAGCATCTTCAGGAGAAGCAAATTGATACTGAATCTAAAGACAAGAGTTAGCTGTTTATATACCTAAAGTTTTTTGGTCCGCTGTGGACTTTGTTCATTAAATGATGATTATCCTAATTGATTTTTTGGTAATTAACTGATGGAACCACTACCTGCAAATCAGTATGTCAACAATAGATTAAAAAGCGGACAAATTAATTTGCAGGTAGTGTTTCCACTAGTTAATTACCGAAAAAGCAATTTGGATAATGATTATTTAACAAACAAAGTTCACATCGGACCAAAAAACTGATGGTATATAAACAGCTAACCCTTGTCTTCAGATTCAGTACCAATTTGCTTCTCCTGAAGATGCTAACCTTGTTAGCGAAACGCGCGTCTACTGCAAAAATATCAGTTTGGTGTTAGGATAATGGATCTCTAGAAAAAGTTTTCCACTTTTACACCAAAGGTTCCAATCTCATCGTTTGAACCGACTTTTGTGAAAATCTTAGTGTTTTTGGGTACTTTCATCAATATGGCTTTCTGGTATATAGCGAAGAAGAATTTTGATGTTCTAGCAATTTTGTTGGCCTCTATTATTTTGTAAATACCACGGTGTGATTATTTGTGTTTTTATTGTATTTTAGAGTTTTCGGCTCGGAAATCAACTACCTTGAATTTCGAAGTTTTTCATAATTACCCATGGTGAAAAAATTCAGTTGAGATAACTTTTTCATGGGGTGATCAATTGCTATGATTGTAAGAATAAGTAACTGAAAAACTACCACTGAAGAATAATATGCTGACGCCTATGTCGAAGCAGGAATTTCTTCTCTGTGCTGTTCCAATTGGTATTGGAAATACTATATCTGCACAAACTCCTACTGATCAGTTCTCGGACAGTCAAACGGCGTTACAAGCTTTCGGCTTCTACCGAGCAACGTTTAAATTGGTAGCAAATTACCAAAAATGACTCTAGTCAATAGAAAAACTCAACAAATCTTCTCTGATCTGAGTTCCTGGCCATACTGACCTGGAAGACAATGAGGCTGCTTACTCCTTTGCAAAGGAAGTTGTTGCACGCGGCTTTATCGGACCAGAACCTGTCATTGGCATCGCTTTTGGCTTTGCCAAAATAACATTGAACACCTGAATGGCAAGATTCATGGACTTCTAAAATCCAAAATATTCCAGAATTGGCTCACTCCAAGGCATTCATTCACCTTTCGGAGCTTGAAACTGAGATGTATAACAGTGCAGATGTATAACAGGTCTTCTCACAGGTCACTGTCGTCTGAATCATCATATGCAGTAACTCGAACTGTCGAAAGACAGTGTGTGTGTGTGTGTCGCCTCTGTTTGGAAAATAATTGTACAACAAAGCACATTATTTGTACCTGTCCCTCTGCAGACCAAATCAGGTTTTTAGAGTTTGGCAGAGCCGCACTCATCTGACCTGAAAGATTACTTACCTGTATGAAGGATGTGTGAACAGAAAGATGAAATTTCCATGCATGTTCTATGCGAGTATCCAGAGTTATCCTCAATAAGTGTGTACTTCATCAGTTCGGACTTCCATTATCTAATATAATATAGACGACACCTTCATAATATGGACACCTTCACAATATGAAACCATGGAAATGCAGAACTAGGCATTTTTCTGAAGCATATCAACAATGTAAGTTCTTCCATCACTTTCACAATGGAGAAGGAAGGCCACAACAAATTGCCTTTCTTAGACGTATTGGTCAAGAGGACTGACACTAAATGGGAAACATCTGTATATCTAAAAACCTTTCACACATGATAGTCTCTGAACCAGAAATACAACCACCATCAATCGACTAAGAGGGGAATCATCAAGACTCTACTAGACCGTGCTTTCGAGCTCTGTAATACAAAGGAAGGTCTCGAAAATAAACTAGACATCATCAAAAATGACCTTCAACGGAATGGTTACTCCAGAGTGATGATGCCTATTCNAATATTAATATTATATAGTATAGACATGAACATGTAGGATATATATTTTATACGTAGCACCGGATTGGATTTAAAATAAACATATGTATATCAGAAATAAAAATCGGATATATTATTATGAATTGAAATTACAATTGTACTTTTCGAACTTCTTGTTCAGCAAATAAATATATGGCCTTGTTAAAATTCAACTAATGCACAATTCGATTTTCTATCGCTGAGATTGCAAGACCCTATAAGCGTTCCTGGCTCATAGAAGATCTCAAATGATTTTTAATTTGTTTTGGTTCTCCAAAACTTCGCTCACAGCTTGCGAATGTAGTAGAAAGCATAGAGTGAATTCGCAGGGCAATACAAATTTAGGAAAAGCGTCCTGCAAATCATGCGCATAGACCAAATAAAAGTGGAGCTTGCTCTTTGAAAATTTAGAGTTCTTGGCAGAATTCAACGGTACTTAAATCTCGAACAAGATCTGCTGCATACTTTCGCAATTATTCAATTGACATTTTCAAAATATTAGTGCCATTGAGAAAATTCGAATGCAGCATGGAAGCACATCCAAACCTCTTTGTAATTTCTGATATGATTCTATCGATTACCTTCATTATTTCTTTAGCAAATAGTTGAACAGGTTGGAGTGTTTGTGATTCGTCTTCACACATCCCATTGAAATGTTTTTTACGTTTCGGGATTCATTTGTTTTGCAAAATAGACTCTACACCAGTTTTTTCAGTAACTGCTTCAGCCTCTTCAATCGAACATTCCATTGGATTTCGTCTCATTTTCTGTAACGTTTTGAGCAGACCATCCATTAGTGTGACGAATCGGCCAAGAATTAATATCTTCTTTCTGAATTTCTATGTTCTCTCAATTGATTTCGCGACGAATATTTGCCAAATAGTTAAATTGAGAATGAATTTAAAATTCTTTCATTTAATATATTGCGGAATAAAGCGGAAGTGTATGCTATCTTGCAGTGTGCAAGGCTTATTAAATTGAAACCTCAAAGAAATGAGCGGATCAGTATTTTTACAGACAGCAAGATCGCACTAGGGGCTCTGACAAACCCGAAGGTGACATCAAAACTGGTCTGGGAATGCCATGAAGAACTAAATGAACTTGCAAACAGGAACAAATTAACTTTGTACTGGGTGCCAGGGCATTCAGGAATCACAGGTAATGAAAAAGCTGATGAATGCGCTAGACGCGGATCATCAACTTCATATATAGGTCCTGAACCAGCTCTGGGGGTATCAAAATCATTGGTACGAAACCAGATTAGGACATGGACCAATAAGAAGCACACAGAGTACTGGACAAAAGTATCTAGCAACAAACACAATAGAACCTTCATTGGGGAACCGTCCGAGAAAAGAACCGAAGAACTACTTCAATATAGTAAGGACCGGCTCAGAATAATTACAGGGCTACTAACCGGTCATTGTCTGCTCAGAGAACACCTGAATAAAATGGGGTTGTACAATGGAGACCTCAGCTGCAGATTATGCAACGAAGGGATAGAAACAGCTCTACACATCTTATGCGAATGTGAGGCACTGAATCACAGGAGGCAGGCAATATATGGACGTACAAAATTACGTCCAGAAGAATATGACGAACATCCAACACGGAACCTGTACAAACTAGTAGAGGGAACGAGACTGATGGAATGGGTGTCATGAGAAGTTGGGAGAATAAACGCAATAATCCCAAGAGGCTGCAGTGTTTCCTGAAGACTTGGATTAAATGTACAAGTCGGGCAGCTCCCAAGGTTAATAAAAAGAAATATATATTGCTTAGCAATCCTGTGAATGATATCTGATTCAATTCCATAATTGAATAGGGAAATCAAATTACTACATTACACAATGTATGTATTGGTAAAGTTTGGGGCGAGATTTGCCTGTGCATAAAAATAAATGTACAATATGTCACTTGATCTTGACATAATTGCATGAGTATTTCAAAAAAATGTAGGTTTGTTTATGAGTAAATGACACGACAAGCTCTCATATTGTGAAAATTGTGTGAAGTAATGAATAATTCGTTAATTTTTTTGTTCAATCAATCATTTTCAGTATATTTTAGTATAATATCAACCTCATTATTTAAAAAAAGCCATGCGACAGACATCATCAACAACCGACTCATATCACTCACTATACGCCTGAACAAAATATTCGGAACGATCATAAAAAGGCCAACATCGTATGTCTCAAAAACTATCTCGTCAATAGACTTCAATGTGTAAAACTTGATGACATTTTGAGTGATACACAAGAAACCGTTATAGGAGTCCCCCAAGGAACAGTCCTGGGGCCAATTTCATTTAGCATATATATTAATGGACTATATTCCATCAGTAGAGGTACAATATTGGGCTTCGCAGCTATTTTTTACAAGGCAAAGCTGAGAGCAACTAGAACAGAATGATTATCCAAACATTGTCGCACTGGAGCTGCACCATCCTACTGAAAAACTATTCCGTTTTCAAATAAATGTATATCCTCCTCAATTGCCCTATTGAAGCACGGTATTATTCGATTCTCCAACATATCCAAATATTTATCTAGTCAAATTATCATCGATAAAAAAAGGTCCTATAATGCGGTCACCTAAAATTCCTGCCCGAACATTCAGTTTTTGAGGTCGTTGGGTATGAAGTTGACGGTTCAAATGATCACACCAATATCGACAATTTTGTCGATTCACCTCACCATTCAAACTAAACGTACATTCATCCGAAAAAAAAAATTCATACAAGAAATTCTGATGCAAGTTCAGTGAGACTTTCACAAAACTCGATGCGTCTTTCGAAATCATCTTCGTTCAATTCATAAACTAGTGTAATCTTATGTTCAAAATATGTTTTTTCCGTTAAGCAGCTATCGCACCCCTTCGAACGACACCCCTTCGATTGCTCAGCCTGGAGCTTGAACCAACAGGGCGGTTGATTTGAGTGAGTGAACAAAGCACCCACGTCGAACCGCCCGGCTACCGATATGGATGAAATTTATGAAGGATCCCGAAAATATTTGTACGACTGATTCCTGATTTCCTGCAAATCATTGTACCAAAAGTTATTCAGTTTGGCTCGTTTTAAATGGAATGCACTGTATATATTATATCTGTGTTTTACCAAGTTCTTGAAATTGCATTTTTACTGTTATGCGAAACTAGTGCTTTTGCACTTTCCGCCATTTTACTTCATTCTACTATTATTATCATGTAGTGTGAAACCTTTCAAACTAATGAAGTTATTATTATTATTATTTTAGTGTAAGGTATGCTCACTAATCAAAATATAAATGAGAAATAAACCTTATCATCCCTAATGATCTTCCGACGTCATTAGCGATTCAGACATATCTTTCACAATTAACAAGCATGCGAACGCTTTTCCTGACGTCGCATTTGATAACACTATTAAACAAGCATTTGAAATACCTCAAATTCAAGTCGTCGTCGAAAGGAATCCGCTCCGAAGTTATCTCAAAGTGAGAGCTTTTCATCAAGACTGTATTCTCTGAAATCATGGAGGTAATCAACACAACGAATGAGATAACTGTCATTTCCTTTTCATCGCCGAAATAAGAGGGGCTCCAGTTACAGAAAATATGTGTAGAAATAAATGAATGGAAGGAATAAAATGAATTTCTTTCCAAATGAACACTCGAAAAAATTAATGGTATTACGTGGCTGAATTATCAATGGTTGTTTTTCTACAGGCAGAAATATATTTGAATTCAGAGTACAAAAACAAAGCTTTCGTAATCCAACACAAACCTAACTTGCAAGACTAAACTGTGCCCAAAAGACTGCCAAACGAGATGAGTCCGTCCTTTTTCAATGCAGCTTTCACTGCAGGACAATTAGAAGGAACCAGATACTGAAAACAACATCTTTCATCGTGACTTACCAATTTATCTGTCTTGTTGTGATTGAAACAATTATATATAACGATGACGCATTTATTGGTACCATTAATTCAAAAAATTCATCACATGAATTAGGAAAATAAAGAGTTGACAAATAATAGAACAAATAAGCAGACGAGGACCTGGAAGACAGAAGTCTTCATGAAATAACTAGGATGCTCCACCGCAACCCGCAAGGGTTTATTGTGGCTCACACCTACTCACACTCGGCCAAATAAACCCAGATTCTTAACGATGCCGATTAGTTTGTTTGGTGAGTGGTCTTTCAGGTCAGATGGTGACGGTACGGATCTGCCGAACTCAAAGAACCTGATTCGGTCCCCAGCCGGGCAGGCACAAAGTATATGCTCTGCAGTTTCATCATTTTCCAGACAGAGGCGACACCCACTGTCTTCCGACAGTCCAAGTCTCTGCATGTGATTATTCAAATGACAGTGACCTGTAAGAAGGCCTGTTAGACATCGTAGTTCATCCCTACTGTAGTCCAGCAACTGTTTGGTATCAAGCTTCGAAGGATGAATAAACGCCTTGGAGTGAGCCAATCCTGGAAGATTCTGCCAGAAGTCGATAACTCTTCTTGCCATCCAGGTGTTAAGTGTTTGTTTGGCAAAGCCCAAAGCGATGCCAATGGCAGGTTCTGGTCCAAAGAAGCCGCTTGCAGCACCCTCCTTTGCATGAGAGTCAGCAGCTTCATTGCCTTTCAGGCCAGTATGGCCAGGAATCCAGACCAGAGATAATCTGTTCAATCTTCCTATCGAGGAGAGTCTTTTTTGGCAGTTTGCTACCAATTTAGACGTTGCTCGGTGGGAGCCAAAAGCTTCCAACGCCACTTGACTGTCCGAGAATATTTTCAATGACTTGTGAGTGAGGTTGGATTTATTCAATCTCTCCGCACACAATTCAATAGCGTGAATTTCCGCTTAAAATACAGTCGCATAAGTTCCTGTGCAGGTAGATAACTCTGTCCTGGGTCTGCGACTGAAAACACCTGCACCAGAACCGGAAGGTGTTTTTAATCCATCTGTAAACCAACAACTATCTGCTCTTAATATTTCCTTCTCCCGCAGGATCCAGTTCAGGATGTTGTGTACGCAACTGCTATTGAACACTGAAAAACGAATTCATCACGTTGAGGGACTGCCAATGGGATCGCCACTTTCACCAGTTATAGCCAACATATATATGAAGTGGTTTGAATCTCTGACCATTGAAGGAGCTCACAAGAAGCTCCGAGTCTGGTTGAGATACGTTGACGACACCTTCGTAGTATGGAATACAGAACTAGACATCTGAACCACATCAACAGCGTAAAACCTTCCATCACCTTCACAATGGTGAAAGAAGTCCACAACAAATTGCCATCCTTAAATGAATTGATGACCGACACTGAGTGGAAAACATCTGTAAACCGAAAACCCAGTCACACGGAACAGTATTTCAATCACGAATCCAATTATCATCAATCTACCAACGAAGAATCCATCAAGACACCTGTGGATCGTGCTTTCGGACTCTGTAATACGAAGGAAGGTCTCGGAAAGGAATCAGGCATCATGAAAAAATCTTCAACAGAATGGTGGTGGAACAGAACTAGGCTAGAAGACAGCAAGAGCCCCACTTGGAAGAGAAGCTGTTACAATCAGTGCCTCGCCCTTCCTTGTACCAGAGGATTGTCCGATAGGATATGAAGAATTGGGTCCTAGTACAATATCAGAACCTGCTTCAGATCCGGAAACACTATCCGTAGTAGCCTCACGAAAACCAGGCCACCAAACGCGAACAGTGATTTCAAGAATTGCATTAACCAAGTACTCCAATATCGGTGAAACTAAGATGCCATTGTTGAAATTCCGAGAAAGTGTGCCGAGCACAAGAGAAACACAAAGCGAAGAGAAATCAGCAAATCGGGAATAGCAGAGCATGTTTGGACTCCTCAACATCAAGTGGTCCCAAGCCGAGATCATCTACAGGGAAAAACACTGTTTTGAGAGAAAGGTCAAAGAAGCGGCATATATATTGTCCAACAATGTATTCAGCCAAGCTAACGTAGAGATACGCAACAATATGGAAACCTGTAATCAAGCGGAAAAACCGTCAACTCCCGCTAAATCGGTGGAATGAAGTAGATATTATTGACTCCTTTCTTTCCAAAAACTACGAAAACAAGCCATGGACCAGATCTACCCATCTTCAAGAAACGATAGGACATTGTCATGTCTTGGTAAACCCACCAATGATATCGCACGTTTTTAAAAGAAATAAATGCTTAAATGTGGCTTGCAGAACAAATGATATTTTAGGCAAATATTTCAAAAACAATAAAGACAAAACTCCAGTGTCAGATAGATCAGGAGTATTCACGTTGACTTGTGACTCTTGCTCAAAACTTCATATTGGCCAAACGGGGAGAACTTTTTCCTCGAGAATTGAAGATCATAGAGTTAGTTTCTTGAATGAAATGGAAAGACTAATTCGACATTATCAAATCATCTTCTAGCAGAAGGACATGAGTTTGATCACTGCTATGACGTGTTTACCAATTCCATCAGATACAGTCTATATAAATTGAGTATTGTTTCCGGAACAATTTTTTATTGCACGAATAAAGATTTTGCTTTTCAAAATATATCCTTCCATTCCTCTGAACAGATATTTGTGGGTGTGATGATATGAAGCAGTTGTTTACTCGAGGGAGTGGGTTTCTGCTAAATAGAGTAATCTCGAAATACTGCTCCAGCCTCCACCCACATTGAATTAATTCAAAATTCCGTGGGATGATACATTCACATTATTTCATGTAGAACGTAGTAATATCACTTTGAATGGTATGATAAAACACTTCTGACAAATATTTTGTTTGAATAATACAACAAATCTTTGATGATAATTGGGCAAAATAGTAATTTCCGTTGTGATTTATTGCAGTATACAGTGCATTCCTTGAATGCCCCCCCTTTTATTTTTTGAACGGGTCAACTCAAAAAATTGAAATTTGGGATAATGAAATTAATGCATAAATACTTCATTTCGAAGTGAAATTGACAGATGAAACTTTCAAGATGGCGAATGGGCGCCATCTGGGAAAAAAAATTAAATGGAAACAAATGTATTCACAACATTTGAATATGAAGTCAATATCTTCAGCTACTACAAAATGGCTGAACATTTAATGAGTTCCTGAAGACAAACACATTAATATCGAGATTTCTAGAAATATTCCTTTTTATCTGCCATATGGCAATTCCAACAACCCGATAAGGTTTGTTAAGTTATTTTTTGTTTATAAAAACGTCAAAAAATGTCAGTACGATAATGAACGTCAATGTTCAATTAGAATATCCTCCTTTAGTTTTCGGTTTTACTAGTAGAAAGGTACCACGTCAACAATCTGTAAAATGGTCAATTCGCGTCCATTGGAAAAAAAATTGAAGCCATTTTCATTTACGGTGCGACGCGTAATTCACAACCAGTGGTAGTGTACATAACAAAAAGCCCCCAGGTCATCCGTCCATTCCGGAAGAACAGCAACTGCAAATAATTGGTGAGATGATAGTAAATCCTGAACAGTCTATTTATTCCGTTGCGAATGTTTGTCAGGTGTCATCTTCTATTGTGTGGAGACTTTTGAAGAGGAATAGGTAGCATCCATACAAAATTAAAATGGTACACCAATTAACTGAAGATGACCCTGATTGATGCGAAATCATGACGGAAACCATTGCAAGGCATCCTACCTATCTCCACAATATTTGTTTTAGTGACGAATGTACATTTTTTTTAAACGGCAATGTTCACAGACAAAATTGCCGTTATTGAAGTGACACCAACCCTCACGTTTTCCGGGAAACACATACCCAATATCCAGAAAAAATTAACGTTTGGAAAGGAATATTGGGAAACCCTATTGTAGGATCTCTATTTATTGATCAAAATTAAACAGGATAACTGTATTTGAATATACTGGAAACTACTGTCACTACTATCTCATCACTGAAATCGTCGAAGCGAATCCTAATGAATCCGATATGGATATTATATTCCAACAAGATGAAGCACTACCACATTACTCCAGACAAGTAAGAAACTAATTGGATACTACTTTTCCCGGTCGTTGGATTGGCCGTCGAGGTCCTACAGAATGGCAAGCCCGCTCGCCAGATTTGACACCTTTGGACTTTTTCTATTGGGCTCTTTGAAGCAAAAGGTGTACGAAACTGAACCTGCTTCAATATTGGATATACGGCAGAGAATAATAAATATTTGTAGAGATATTGACGTTACTGTGTTCGAGAATGTTCGGCGTGAAATATCGGATAGGCTGTTCATATGTTAAGAATTTCAAGGCAACCATTTTGAGCATCTTCTGAAGTAACCTCAAGCTTATTACCTCATTGTCAATGTAGTTAAATGTCAATGTATTCAGGCAATTATTAAAAGATCTGCTATTTTGTAGTAGTTGAAGATATTGACATTATATACTAGAGTTGTGAAGCATTTGTCAGGAGCTTCAAAAAGATGTATAATAAGACCCCCTTAATATTTAATTTTTTTCCCAAATGACGCCCAGTCGCCATCTTGAAAGTTTATCTGTCAATTTCACTTAATTTTCCCAAATTTCAATTTTTAGGGTTGACCTGTTCAAAAAATAAAAGGAGAGGGACATTAAAGAAATGCACTGTATATAATATGGTAGAGTTCATATTGTAATTCATAAGTTCAGAAATAATGTACCAAAAAAGAGTCGTCATCTGGAATCCATATTGCCACCGGATCTTTTTTTTCTAAATTGCTTTTTACTATATCGGATGGTAGAGGAAATCGAACGAATTACAATATCAATTAGTGTAGAGTTAACTTGTCTCCACTGAAATCAATGTTGAGCAAGAATTTGACCATTGTTATGCTCTAGGTATTACAGATCTATGCCCCTTCGAAAAATCATTACTTTTTTTTAAAAAGAAGGCACTGTTCATGAATACTGGACAGCTCTTAGGTACTTCAATATAATGAAAAAATCAAATTTCAAAAAATAATCACAACCCGCTAAGCAAGCTAAGAAACAACGCCTTCAGAACTCAACTCACTATGGCTCTAGATAATACAAACTTTCTAAATTATGTATTTTCTGCTTCTTCTTCTGTTTTTGGACTATATTCATCTCACCAAGAGCCAGAAACTGGATAACAAATTCACGTGATGTTGTCACGTAGACCAAGACTACAAAAACACTTTTCTGGCAGGATGAATCTCTTGGTTTTTAACTACTTTGTTGAATGATGTTGTTGAGTAAAAACTCACACATTGGCTCAGAAGTAAATTTGTCTTCACGGTTTCAATGTGGCCCTTTCGCTAAACATGTTCCTTCTTAGTAACAAAGTGATACAGCTTACTCAGTTTCGATAACCAAAGCAAGTTCATTAGCTCTTTCGGGATCTACCTCAAAAAGAAAAATCAATTCCTGTTCTTTCGAAGATGCACATTGTGAAAAGAACTCATTGTGACCATACAGGTTCCATCCAGTACCATTCTATTTTGAAAGTAGTAACTGGAAGGGCTCCATGAAAGTTATCACAGCAAGGGAGTTGAATAAGGATTCAAATCCTTTCAGCCCTTCAAATCTCTTGAAGAGGATGATTCTATAGAGCTAATCTCTCTCATACCACATAGTTTGATGGTAACGAGGGTGGTATATAAACCTCTAGTGTATCGCGAACCCTAAATCTGTACAGCTAATTAACGTAGCATGTTTCCTACTGAAATGACTTTAAAGGATACTACGAACATATCAGGCAGGTCTAGCTTGATATCACCAGTATTGAACTGGCAAATCTACGAATTAACCATAACACAACCTTACATCTCTTTCTATGTGGTTACTCCCGATGAACACTTTCGTTGATGTCCTTGGAACTGCATACCTGGACTGCAAGAAGAGATTCAGATATCAGCAAAATCTGATAGGATTCATTCCGAAGCAACTATACATTCTTCTAAGTATGATACCAAACAAGTGTTACATCACAACAGGTAAGAGTTGCGGTATCTCATGAGCTCATATACAGGTAACTGTCGTTTGAATTCATCACATGTCGTGAAGATAGTGCGGCAGATTACATACATCCACTCTTGCCATCTGTCCAGTCCAGCTTCTTTCCGTCATGAAGCTTGACTGATTTGGTCTGATATGAATAACTGTAAGTCACAAAAAATCTCTGCTGATTGCAGTAGAGACTCCTTATTCATCGCACCTACCTCAATTGAGCATGAGATTATTGTAGATTGATCCACCCCAAATTCCATTCGTGTGAAAATGCTTCATTAAAAATCTCACACTTAAGTGTTACTTGAATAAACCCACTAACTTTGGACCTACGTATTTACCCAGTCCTAGACTGGAAAGTCCATTGCCTTATTTTCGTTGAACGGAAATATAACGGTGAAAGGGACGATTTGGTTCAATTTGGTTAATGATCCCTATGGATGTGCATTATCCATAGGGATCATTAAGTTGGTAGAGCTCTTTTTGAGTCCTGTTCACACACAGCAGCTCTACTTTTTTTCCACATTTTGGTTTCCTTTCTTTCGATTTCCATATCAGTTGTGATTCGTTCAGATTCTTGGCACCCAGAGAGTGTTTACCGAGGTTGCCTTCCGCGGGTTGAGCTTCAATATATACGTTGAGGGAGCAGAATACTCCATCGCAACTTCCTCTTTTGGTATGGATTATTATAGATCAGTTCACCCCAAACTCCATGCCCATATCACTCATATACTCTTTCACCATTTTTACCATATCATCGACCATAACTGACTGGATCTATACCATGCTGGTAAACAGATTTGCAACTGCGACTCTTCAAGATGAGGTTTTAAGGTTCAGGGTCACCAGAGGCTGTCCTCAAGGTGGGATACTGCCTCCTCTTCCGTGGTCGCTCCTGATGGAAAGTCTGTTTGATTCCCTTGCTAGAAGAGAAGTAGATCTGCAAGCTTATACAGATGACCTCTCCATCTTGGCAAGTCCCATGTTGAAAAAAGTAGCTTGTAATATCTTCCAAAGAATAATGGATATTGTCCATAATTGATGCCAGAGGGAGCATATGTCTGTCAACCCTAGCAAAACTGTGATAATCTCTTTCACTAGGAGGAGAAAATTGGACGATTCAACGCAACTTTTCCTCAATGGTGAGATCAAATATCTCGGTATTGTCCTTGATGAAAAACGCACCTGGAACGCTCACTTGGAAAGAGTTTTACAGAAATCCAGACTGTCCCTATGGACTTGTCAAAAGGTCCCAAACAAATTCATTAGATTTGTGTGATTATTGTCAGATCAATTATCACTTACGGAGCAATTACCTGGTGGCCGAAAGCTTCACAGGAAACGGCTCAGGCGAAGTTCTCTGGCTCACGGAGACAGACTTGTTTGGCCACCTGTGGTGCTATCAGAACCACACCGTCAGCGACCATGGAAATCCTCCTAGATCTGCCTCGTCTCAACATTTTTCTTGAGATAGAGGCTAGATGGACTGCATATAGACTTGTGCACATTGTCAATTACACAAATCAATTAAATGCAGAGTACACTAGACTTCTGGTTGACACTTGAAGTCACAACATTCTGGGAAGGACCTGTCTGCTACGAACTGCCCCATACAGTACTTTTCCCGAGTAGAGAGGACTGAATCCTTCAAGAGAAAGAAATATTTCTGGCAGATAGTTGGTGGTTCACAAATGTATCAAAAACACCTTCAGGCTCTGGTGCAGGTGTTTTCAATTGCAAACCCTGAACAGAGATATCAACCTGCCTATGGGCCTATGCGACTGTATATCAAGCGGAAATCTATGCTATTGAATTGTGTGCGAAGAGATTGGTACAATCCAACTGCTTTCAAGGCAATAAAAAAAAAATTCGAACAGTCAAGCGGCGTTGGAAGCTCTTGGCTCCTACCTAGCAACGTCTAAATTGGTAGCAAATTGCCAAGAACGACTCTCTTCCATAAGAAGACTTAACACATTGCTCTGGTCTGGATTCCTGGCTACACTGGTCTGGAAGGCAACAAGGCTGACTCCCTTGCAATGGAGGATGCTGCAAGCAGCTTCATTGGACCAGAACCTGTTATTGATTGGCATCACTTCAAGTTTTGCCAAACAAACATTGAACACCCAGATGGCTAGAAGATTTGAGAACTTTCGGCAAAATCCTCCAGGATAGGATTGACTTACTCCAAGGCGTTCATTCACCCTCCGGAGCTTGAAACCAAACAGTTTTTGGACAACAGTAGGGATGAACTACAATGATCAACAGATATCCTCACAGGTCACTGTCACTTGAATCATCATATGCAGAGACTTGGACTGTCGAAAGACAGTGTGTGTCGCCTTTGTCTGGAAAATGATGACACAGCAGAGCATATACTTTGTGCCTGTCTTGCTGTGGACCGAATCAGGTTTTCAGAGTTTGGCAGAGCCACACTCTTAACATTTGACCTGAAAGATCAGTCACCATATACACTAATCGGCTTCGTTAAGAAGCTGGGATTATTTGATCAAATTTGAATAGGTGTTAGTCACAATAAACCCTTGTGTATTGTGTTGGAGGGTCGAAAAGACCCAGTCACTTTTGACCTCACCTAACCACCATCTTCAAAGACTGATGAGAATCATTTCTATAGATGCATACAGTTTGGGATGTTTTACAAAAAATAAATAATAATAATAATATTGTCTTTATTATGTAGAGATTACAAATTATTACATAATTCTAAGAAATAATACAGGAAAATATCTTTCTTGCTTGAACATCACGAGGCGAGATTTAGCCTTCGGCTACTCTTACACCTAACCCCCTGATGCTCATCTAATGTTGATAATACCATACAGCCCTATAAATCACAAAATAAAAAATATACTAACTAAAAAATCAGACATTACTAAGTTTGTTCGACCAACATTTACCTACATTATTCACTGTGTAGATAGTAAAGATTCTTTTATAAACTTTTTAAATGCTCTCAAATTTGAGTCCCTGTACTGAATAGGGATAGAATTTAAATTTTTTATAGCAGTATAGGTAAAGCTTCTCTGGAAAGTAGCTGTCGAATGATGTGTATGAGATCTAGAAAGTAATCTCCTTCGATTAATGTCATTTTCATTTCTCATCATTTCATAAACATACATGGATAGATGAATTCGTCTACGATTTTCCATACTGAGCCATTCTAACTCTCTTAATTTTCGAGATACGTGGTCATACTGACGTAATCCGTAAATGAATCGTACGCAAAAATTCTGAATCTTTTGAATCTTATATTTAAATTCATCATCAAGACAAGGACCATACAAAAAATCACAATTCGTAAACCGTGGAAGGACAAGAGTTTCACACAGAGTCTTGCGCAAATTTACATTGAGAATAAACCGGTTGTTGTCAAGAGTTTTCAGTGAAGTGAAAGTTTTTTTAAGAATGCAATTTACATGAGATTTGAAACGGAGATCGTTGTCTATTATTAAACCCAAGCTTTTCGCCGATTCAACGGCCANGACCGAAAGGAAGGTGGTAGGTTGTTATAGAATTCAGCTATCGTATATGTAAATGACCTTTTGAATAGTTCTATGGAGTGTCTAACAACATGGATCATTTTGTGCCTGATGTTCACATTATGAACATCAGTTCGATAAGTTTTTTCGTTATAGGGGTAGGGAGGTGTTCTATTGACAATAACTTTATGAAATAATGTCGAAGAATGAAGAGTCCGCCTATCGTCAGCCACCTAGTATGAGAAAGATGAGAAAGAGAGTATGAGAAATCGGTTCTCTTTTCTTGATACCGTATGAAAATCTCAAACAAGAGTTTTGAACTCTTTGAATTCGTTGTTGCTCATTTTTATTTATAAAATAATGATACACTACGTCACAATGATTGAAAATTAATAATATCAACGAATCACAAATGAGTTATTTCGTTTTCAGGCTCAAAACATGCCTATGAGGGTGTAATACATTCATTTTTCCAAATGCTCTTTGAATCAATGTTGAATAATGTTTTTTGAATTTGAGTTCATCATCGATACAAACTCCTAGATTTTTAACCTGATTTACAACCGGTAAAACAGTGTCATCAATTTTTATGATCAGATCTTTAAGTTTCGACCTTGCGACTTTCCTTCCAAATACAATCATAAAGCATGTGAAATTATTAACTTCCAGGGCATGTTTCTTCGATACATTAACGAATTGATTCAAATCGTCATTAATGATATTTTCGCTTTGCTGTACAGAGTCAGGAGTAAAAGAATAATGCAACTGTGTATCATCGGCATACATATGATATTTGAGTCAAATTGGAGGTGTAAATTATGTAGAGGATAGGTCCAAGGATTGAACCCTGTGGGACAACTGAAGAAGTATTTTTCTTCATAGTGTCACACCAGCTTGTAACTAATGATGATGATCTTTGCTAAAATTCACTCAAACAAAAGTTAATTTTGATATTGAAACAGGAAATACTCCACTACAGACGAAAGAAAACAAGAATGCGACATCAACCTTCAAGGTGTTTCAACACGTAGAACAAATGCAACACCAATTGCAATCTTTCTCTATCACGCGTCCTCAATAAAAAAGAACGTCGGAGTCATCTGAGGGAACTGGAAACAGTCATTAGAACAGTTGTGTCAAACAAAAGAAGACGTGTGAGGTCTACAAACCAATTTCATACTCTCCTAAATAAGTAAGTACACAACACATGTAGTGGGTTATTTTGTTGAATATGGAAGGGACTTGGTATCTTTTTGGAAGGAAGCTCGCAGGATAGTACAACCGTCGAATTCTCAAGAATGACGTCGTCATAGTTCAACCAATTCACACGAAATCATACACATAACCCTTACTCTTGAATAATACCCTTCATCGCAAAAAATCCGTTCAGACAAGCGGACAGACAGACACTGTAGCCGACTTATCATAATATGTATTAATTGAGGAACGAAGAAAGTTGAAAATGGCAGAATCTGGATCTCGTCGACTACCATGAATGAAAACGGAAATTGAAATTAAAACAACAAGCGACATCCAAACTCTCCAATGTTTCCTTCCCACTTGACGCTATTTCCGGAAGTTACCAATAATCAAGATAAAGCGAGTTGAGAGGCGTCCACTACGTTCATCTTGGGTCTTGGATTTTCTCCGCCGTTCTGGAAATGTTTGCAATGCGTTACCAAGTCACAATCCCTGTTCACGCCGTTTTACACAATAATATGAAGCTTGAATGCACTTTGTCGAGTTCAACAAGTATGAATGCCTGTTGGAGGAGCATTGGGATAAGAGATTAGAAACCGAATGAGCTTTTCCTCTGAATTATTTCAAACTATAACCAGATGGCATGAACTTCACGTTTCGTGAGAGGCAAATTATCGTGTATATTGTCCATGAATTTTTTGTTGTGAGAGAGTTTTCCAAGCTGATCCTATGAGGAACTTCTGAGTCATTAGGTCTCTTGAAAAGGATTTATGTGATCGCGAAGAATTTCCTTCAACCAAATTCCTCAATTTGATCGAGCATAGGGTAGATCTGCAGAAAAAATCGTTCTTACAGTTTCAGTCCAGTAACCTGAATGGCTGAAATGTATTAACTACTTGATGGGACTTGCGTCATATTAGCTAATTGATGAAATTTTTACGTTTTTCCCTCGTGGGTTCACCAATAATTGACTACACTGAATAATCAAACTTGACTTTATTTCACTTTAGTTATATCAAACATTTCAACTGAAACTCCAACTATTATTTGAATGTCTAGCGCCTTACTATATCACTTCGCGTACCGCACTGTAACGTCCACTTCACTGTGTACTTTACTGTCTCGGTATGCCTGCCGCTAGCGTTTGAATATCGTAATCGAACATCGTAGAATTTACGCCAAAGTTTGCTACTTCCCGAGCAACAGAAAACATTGGGAATTCCCGCGCTCTTAGCTACGTCACGTTTGATTTATGGTTACCAGTGGCGGCCGGCGTTACTTTCTTTCGGGCATGATCTATAACAATATTTTGCTTCATCGGCCTAATCGTTGAAATTTCGACACTTCTTCAGTTTTTCACGATTAGTAAATTGTGACATTTTGATAGCCACTTTCATTGTGACAAATATATTTTCTACTGTTTTCCATAGCTTAGAATTATCCGATTCATTGACATGACTTTTTGAAAAAGAACCTGTAGTGCTCTTTTCAGATTTTCGTTCATTTCTATGATTATAGGAGTTTCTCAATTCTCCTTTGTTCAGTTCCCGAAAGGAAGAGAATATATTTCATCCCCACGATGTATGTTCGTAAAAATATGGTGAATTTTGATTTTTCTGAAGAAATAATTATTTATTCGTCAAATTCTATTTCATCCTCGAAGAGAGAGAGAGAGAGAGAGAGTATGTGTTTATTATCTAAGATACAGGACCTTATTGACAAACACGAGAACATGTAAAACGAGAACTACATTCAGATGAATATACGTAAAAATAATCACATCTGGATGAAAGTACGCATATATTATTTCATATGAGCACCGTCAATTTCATCTCGTTTCGTAATTAAAATATTCTGTCAGATTGTGAAAGGCTTCAGACACCAGTCTTTCATGTAACTTTTTCCTAAAAGTTTTAAGAGAATCCATGTTCGTTATGTCTTCAGGAAGTTTATTATACATTTTGACACCGACGTGAATTATTGAGTCTTTGATCAGCATGGATTTAGGGATGATTAATGATAAACTCACCGTATTCCGTGCAGTGCGATTGTTATTTTCGTATAGAGATTTATTCTTGTGAATGAGACATACAGCTTTTAAAACGTAGATTGAGGTTAGTGTCAGTATTCCTTATTCCAGATCACGTCAATATAGATCCGGAAATACCAGCGTGGTCCAAACAGAACTGGCTGGTATCTCAATCGCCACAAAAGAAATAACCAAGAAAGGAATTTCTGGCAAAAACATAACAATCTGCACCAACAGCAGACGAACCCTATTAGCCTTGAACGTATAACCTCAGGGCTAGTACTAGAGTGTCACCAAGATTTAGCCAAAGCCTCGGTAGATAATAACATTATCCTGAGGTGGGTTAAAGGGTACAACAGGAGTAAAGGTAATCGCATTGCCGAATCTTTAGCCAAGGAAGCGGCTGGACTAAGAATTTCAGGACCCAGTGGCACCTACGGCCTGATGACTTCGACAATTGCGGATCTAGTCGAATACTGCACCCATGCTCAAACCATAAAGTGATGGGATGGAATCAAAGGATGCAATTTCGCCAGGATCACCTTGGGCGACCCTGAGAAGTTGGCGCCGAAGGAAAAATCTACGCTTAACAGTAGGAATTCTGACTGGCCAGTGTCAACTGAGGGAACAAACACCTCCATGATATGAGGCTAGTGGACACATCTCTATGCAGGATGTGTGAACAGGAAGATGAGACTGTCAGGCATGTCCTGTGCGACTACCCGGAGTTATCGTCAGTAAGAGAGTGTGTGTTCGGCGAGTCTTGGCCTACACCTGCAATGTAAAGGAGATGTCTCCCAGTAGGACAACTCTTCGGAAGGATCTACAATGGGTCACATGTAGCCTAAATGCTGTGGGCTTACACTCACCCTTCCTACTCTACAAATACAGATAGATTCGGAAACACTCAATAATTTTTACTGCACAATTGCTCAAAAACTAACTTCCTCCCTTGTTCCTAATTCAAATCCTATGGATTATTTATGTAAATATGCCCAACAACTTTCATTTTGAAGACCAAATTCATTAGAGCTGAAAGAAATCTTGCAAGAAAATAAAAATAAAAATGCAACGGGCATTAACGAAATTTCAGTAAAAATTTTAAATAACCTTCCCGATTCCGCTTTGAATACCTACACTAGTGATGACTATAAATAAATCCTTTTCCTTTGGAAATTTCCCTCCGTGTCTAAAAACAGCTCTTGTGATTCCTATTTTCAGAGGCGGTAATGCAGAAGATCCAAATGACTTCAGACCTATCTTCATGCCCTCGACACTCGCAAAAATAATAGAAAAAATAAATACAATATATTCACCAACTGTCAATTTGGCTCTCAGAAGGCAAAAGGTACAAATGATGCAATCTTTTCCTTTCTTGAACATGTCTATACACATCTCAACAATGGTGAGGTCGTACCTGCAGTATTCTGCGATTTCTCCAAAGGTTTTGATTGTGTAAATCATGAACTTATTTTGCAAAAATTGAACTACTATGGCTATAGAGGAGTGTGTAATGACTGGCTCAAGTCTTACTTGAGTCATAGAAAACAGTTGGTCAGATCAAACGAAAAACTATCACACAAAAGGATATATTATGGGGCGTTCCACAAGGATCAGTACTGGGCCCGATTCTTCTCCTTATTTATATAAATGACCTTGGTACTCCCTCAATTCAAGGAATTTTTACAATCTTTGCGGAATACACAACACTCCTTTGGCATGAAAAAAATACCTCTAATATAAAACAAAACTCTAGTGATTTAGAAGTTGTGAAAAAATGTTGTGACGCAAACTACTTGTGCTTTCATCTTAAAAAAACAAACCTACTCACCTTCAACTGTAATATTAACAATTTATACTTGAATGGACAAATTCTTAGGAATAAAAACCAATCCAGATTGCTGGGAATCTTCATGGATTACAAATTGAAATTTGATCAACATATTTCAGCTTCGAATAAAAAATTGGCATCAGGATATTATGCACTTCGAACAGTTTCAAATGAACTGAGTTCATCCAAAACAAAAATGGTATAACATTCCCTGATTGGGTCCCACCTGAGATATGGTGTTGCCTTCTGGAGATTTTGCAGTCAACAACTTTTTCAGTGTTTGTTTTGCAAAAGCGAGCGGTTGGATACTTATGCTAGATGGAAGTTCGTAAGTCATGTAGACCATCATTTTTGAGTAGTTTTGCTCAAATTGTGTTTCTGAGTATTTGTGTTTTTGAATTGTTCCTTTTCTTTTATTCTTTGAAGTACTATAAATACCAGATTTTTCAATAAGCTTTGTCAATGAGATTGTATTTTCTTGGACAATAAGTTGTTGATGTGCTGGGGCGTCGTCTTTCACATATTCTTGACCATTTGTGAATAGTTTATACCACTTTTCTGACTCATGTTTGTACAAAATTTGATGCAAATTCTTTGATCTATTTTTTCGACAGAAGAAAATGCCTCTCACAAACAAACTAAACATGCTAAATAGCTGCAACTGTGACCATATGTTCCAGATGAGTGTACCAACATCAAAAATAAAAAAATCGCTAGTCGAATGTTTGTAGCCCGCGAAATTTGAACATTCAGCTTATTTTTTGAACTGACCTCGTATTTTTCATGAAATCTTCTTTATCACTTTCGGAGGCTTGGAGACATCTGTTTCAGATAATCAAGTTCTCTGTCTGTAATTTTGTACTTCTGATATAATGAATTATACCGAAGACATTTTCAGGGGAATTCCTTGAACCATCCTTGTATACGAGTATCAATTACTTAACCCGCATAATGATGATCTCACTTCGTCGAAGTAATATGCGAAGGGGTGGATTTAAATACCGTCAATCTAAAAAGAGGGACGCAATGAGGATTTTCTGGAAATTACTTCCTCCTCAGCGTAATTGAATGAAAATCCCTGGGAAATTCATTAAATGAAGCAGTTATCTCCTAAAATGGTGATTAGAAGTATGAAAAATACATGAATATTGAAGATTTTTTACACGCTTTTACTCAACGACCTCTTACTATGCTAGTAAGTGCGGGCGAATTTATATAAACTGAATTTTGAACAAGTCAACTTCTACTGAGTGAGCTGAAATTCCACACATACGTTTGGTTCATATGACAATGGACGAACAATTGAATGTCGCCATTTCAAATCTAAAATGGTGGGCCCCACAAAATGGCGATATATCATTGCCACAGTAACCCCTATAATAGTTCTGCACGTAACTGAGAAATAATTATGGTAAAAGAAAATTGTCCCTTCTTGATGAAAGATAAAACTGGAACCTCTGGCGTAGAATAAATCTAAAACAAGCACTGTTTACAAAAATCAAAACTGCAACAATCTCCACCAATCAAGTTGACGTCTGCAGTAGATGACTATTACTACTACTTCATCTCCTGATGATGTCAATTTAGTTGGTGAAACTCGCATCGATAAGAGCGTTGCAGTTCTGGTGTTTAGGAACAGTGCTTGTTTTTATACTCAATGCTTGTTCATTTTTCCTCCAACTCATTTTAATATTTGGTCCGGCAATTTTTAGTGTTTTCAATAGTTTTGACATTTCATTGATTTCTATTTCATTTGTTCTTTCATAGATTTCGGATCTGTCATCACCTTCATGAGACAATATATGTCCGAATATAAAACAAATACAAGTACAATACTCGTATTGAATAATCATAGTAACTGATAACAAAATTCAGTTGACAGGTTTTATTCATTTTCACTAGAATTAATTCTATATTATGAGTAGAACTTACCATATTAATTCCAGTTTCTAGTACGCTACTCATTAAAATTTGGTTTTTAATTTTTTTCGTATTTTTCATTTTTTTACTTTCAATTCATGATCCATTCCCCATCATCATTCTTTACTGTGTATTCCTGTTCGTGATAATTTCAATTATTCTGTGATTTTTCTGGATTTTCAAAAAATATCTTCCAATAAAATATATCAATATGGAGTATCACTTATACATGAAAAACAAAGATAAGGAGATATTTCTCATGTCTAGCTGCGATGATATTCAAGCGAGGGAGGAGGCAATTAAAAAAGCTGCAATATCTCAACAGAAATTCAATGACCATAGCAATATTGTTTTCAGGTGGTATCTTTTGAAAAACTGTAAATATTTTCCGTGGCAACGTTAGTTTACAACGCCTTATCAACTTATTTTGTATGTTACAACATGTTGTCAGTATTTTGATTTGAGTTAAAAGTTCGTTAACTCAAAGTCTGACAAATGGTTAGATTAACGGAAATGCATAAAATAACAGTTTTACAAATGATTGCTTACGGAGATCAAACACGAACACAACAGGAAGTAGCTCGCCTATTTCATGAGAAATGTCCTCATTTATCAAGGAACAATAAGAAAAATAGAGAAGCAGCTTCGCGAACTTGGTCATGTGGGGCAGATGAAAAAATCAGCTGCCAATGCTAAGAGTGATGAACTCAAATTACATGTGATGCTTGAGTTTCAGAAAAACGCGCATACATCGAGTAGATGGCATCCACTACATTCAATGTTAGCCATACATCAATAGTAAACATATTGAAAGATAATAAAATGCATCCATATAAAATGATATCCACTCAGGAGCTCATGGAAGACGATTTTGATAGAAGAACTTATTTTTGTGAGTAAAGGATGGACATGTTGGATAACAATATCATCCAATCAGAAGACGTTATGGTTTTTGATGAGTGTTTTTCGTCTCTTAACGGTCATACTAAGCAAAATTGTCGCTACTGGTCAACGGAAAATCCTCACTGGATGAGAGAAGAACACACGCAATACCCTCAAAAGGTTAATGTTTGGGCAGGGATTGTAGAAAACCATATCATTGGTTCCTTTTTCATTGAAAGCAACTCGAATGGCGATAATTATTTGGCACTACTTCAAAATGATGTCATTCCAAGTTTAGCAAATGTATATCCTGATCCAGTAAACCGTCTAACTCCAGTGAATACGATATGGTTTCAGCAGGTAGAGCACCACCACATTTCCAAGTTAATGTCCGGCGATACCTCGATACAACATTTCCCAATCGGTGGATAGAGAGGCGAGGATCGATTGAATGGCCAGCGCAATCACCCGATCTTTCATCATTAGATTTCTATTTATGGAGATATGTAAAGAGCAATGTGTACAAACCTTCAAATTTGACTTACTTAAAAGAACGAATAATGCTTGCGATTAGGTCGGTCACGCCTGATATGTTAAATAATGTTAAAAGACAGTTTTAATTGAGATTAGTATGTTGTCAAGACGTTCGCGTTGAATATTTCAAACATCCACTTCGTTAACAGCCATAGTTATTTCGTAGCCTATATTTCATTACGTTTTGCATTACATTACACTCTTATGTCACCTGATAAACAAAATAATAATAGAAGGTGTATGTCCGTCACAATTTGAAATTGCTAGTATAAAGCCCATTCATAAGAAGGGAGACAAAAATGTTCCATCAAATTATAGACCAATATCATTGATATCAAATTTTGCTAAGATATTAGAAAAAATATTGAAAACCAAACTTGACTGTTACTTAGCGCAAAGTGATACTCTTTCTGCCAAACAATTTGGCTTTCGAAATGATAAATCGACTCAGGATGCTATTTCCTTCCTAACCAGACAAATGTATGATGCACTTGTTAAATGAGGGGTGTCACTTTGTTTGTTTCTCGACGTTGCTAAGGCGTTCGACACTGTCGATCATTCCCAGTTGTTGGAAGCCTTAGACAGTATTGACATCCGAGGAAATGCTTTAAAATTTTTTCAATCTTATTTGGACTCAAGAAAACAATTCGTGACTATAAACGGATGTATAAGTGAAGGAAGAACTGTACTTTGCGGAGTTCCATAAGGAACAGTTCTAGGGCCAATCCTCTTCGTGATTTATATAAACAGCTTACTCACCTTGCAAACATGTGGAAATATCATCAGCTATGCTGACGATACGGCTATCTTTTATAGCGCAGACTCTTGGGACAACTTGAAACATATCGTTGAAGAATATTTTAGCCACCTGATAGATTGGTTTAATCACAAACTACTCACCATCAATTTTGAAAAATCTATGTTCCTACCGCTGAGCTGTTATGCTTCCAACTTGCCTTATTATGAAAAGTTATCTTTCAACAATCACGGAACTACTTTTGAAATTAGCGCAACCTACCAAATCAAATACCTTGGTGTCACTGTTGACAGACACTTGAGATGGAATATACATGTCGACAACGTAACAAATTCCCTCAGAAAATTAATATATGAATTCAGAGTATTATCAAAGATGCTTGATATGCCTGAATTGATCACAACTTATCTCGTATGGCATAATAGGCTGAGGAGGTGTAGCTGCACACATTTAAATAAATTACAAACTTTACAAAATATGTTGATCAAAATACTATTCAAAAAAGATCGATATCACTCCACAAATCTCCTATATAACGAAACTAAATTTTTTGATACCAGACAGCTATTCTTTCTTAAAATTTTGATACATCAATACAAAAATTAAGATAGCTTAGTTTTAGTATCGCATTCCTATCATACAAGAGCAAACGTAAACAAAAAGTCAACTATACCTATATCCTATAAAGCTATTGGGCAAAGATGTCACTCTTACCTTGGACCCAGACTTTTCAACACCTTGAGTTCAGAACTCAGACAATCTCCTTATATGAATTCTGAAATATACTAACTAACCATACATTATATATGTAAAATTATTGCTAATAATCATTATGTGAAAGGTGTTTTATAACTTTTATACTTTATTATACATTATATACTAACCACACTTTGAACATTGTAGAGTTTTCCACTAATAGCTTTCTATGAAAGCAAAGAAATCATGTTAATCTCACTTAGTCGAGAAACCGCAAATAATAACCTCAAGATAAGTGAATAAAATCAACATTAATCCCTACGGACAAGATTATCTTTTGTAGGATTTTTGTTTATTTCTTGTAATTTCTTTATTCTTTGTAAATTTCCAATGTAACCATTGCCTTTCATGAAATAAATTGATTGATTGATTGATTATATCGTGTTTATCTAAAAGTTTGTAGGTCGTAAACTACTTGTTGAAATAATAAAGACCAAATTATATCCAATTTCGGTAACCACATGATTTCAATTCATTTTATCTTAATTATTGCAATAAACTTGGAAGCTTTAAAATTTTTGAATAGAGAATGAAGAGACCTTTCAAACTATATATCACAAACCGTTACTTCCCATTTAAAAAATTGGGGGTTGTACCTATCATTCGAAGGGGGTTGAAGATAGGGGTTGCATTTTTTCGTTGAAGAATGTCAAATTATAATTTACATTTGACGTGTTTCGGATTTTTTTTATATGTACAGTAACCGAAATAATGAATGTATTCCATTTGGCTTTTACATACTGTTTATTAATTTTCAAAAGCTATCCACTAACTTCACTAATGTTTATGTATATTATTGAATTTTTTTTCTGTAATGAACTATATTTTCATTACTTTGTACTTTGCCTATTCATTTATACCTCGCCTATACCTACACCTTTATACCTTACCTATAACTACAAAAAATACATTAAAACATTGCCCTATGGTGAAAATCATTTTCGAACAACAATAATACTGTCCATAAATCTATAAATCATCGTTCATGTCTAGAGGTATATACAATTACAAAAATGTGACATGGTGTCCTTTACCTCCGGGGTACAGATATATATTTCAATAGTAGCTGTCTTCAAAAAATCCAGCTTGATTGGTATCTTCAATCAAACAGATGAAATGTTCGTCAGACCATAGATAGATAATAAACATTCAAATACAGCTCTCATATCGTACTACGTTACATTGAAAAATTATTGCATCAAAAATGGCAATTAAAAATACAATATAAAATGAGGGTTAATGGAGCTATTACCAAAGTGCGACATTCCACGCTTTTTTTTACGAGGCAATGAAAATATACTTTCAGCACTGATACTGGACCGACTTTTAATTTCACACCCGCTGAGTTTTGTTACAATAATGGTGTCATTTCTGATATCAGGCCTGTGTTCGAATATCGTCGGTATCTACACTTGAGGGAAAATGTAATGTATATGTCAGGACCGGATTCAAACTTGAAAAGGCTCTAATCCATTCAGGATTTTGGGCCCTTTATGAGTTCAGGTATTCTGTGTCGATGTCAAATATAATTTCTGAATAACAGAGGGTTGAACAGAAATACATTAGAACGTATATGGATTGTGGAATGATGATTCTCCAACACAATATCATTTCTTTTCATAACCAATTGAAAATATGCCATCTCGGATGAAAGGAAACGGAAGTTCTTTTAGAAGGCACAATTCACAAAATATCATCATCCAATCTTTTAAAAGAAGTTCAATGGCTCTACATCTAGATCGGCAAAGGGTGGACCAATTGATGCTCACTTTCCTACAGCCATGCAGACTTGAACATATTCGGGAGAAAACTGTCTCTACTCATCTTGATGAGCATCATCCGTCGACCTGTTTTTTACCATATATCCACAAGATCGGACATTTGGCAATATTTATCCGCCCCATAATCTGGCGATATGACTCGGAAAGTGGAAGTGTGCTGCTTCAGTGGTCGAACATAGTTTGGTCAGGTTGAGCTCGGTAAGTTCTGTTTCGAAGTTGCTGTGGCCAAGGAAGGTCTAGCTTGTTCATGAATTCCACACTAGATCAGGTCTTGAACAAGCCCTTTACATTCCATGATCTGGTAATATGATCCAGATAGTGAAAATGTGCTATATCAGTGGTCGAACATAGTTTGGTCAGGTTGAGCTCGGTGGTTTCTGTTTCGAATTTGCTGTGGCCAAGGAAGGTCGAGCTTTTTCACGAATTCCACACTAGATCAGGTCTTGAACAATCCCTTTACATTCCATGACCTGGTGATATGACCCAAATAGCGAAAATGTGCTGCGTCAGTGGTCGAACATATTTTTCTCAGGTGGAGCTTGTTGGTTTTTGTCTTAAATTTGCTCTGGCTAAGAAAGGTCGAGCTTTTTCACCAATTCCATACTAGATCAGGTCTTGAACAATACTTTTACATTACATGATCTGGTGATATGACCCAGAGAGCGAAAATGTGCTGTGTCAGTGGCCGAACATAGTTTGGTCAGGTGGAGCTTGATGGTTTTGGTTTTGACTTTGCTGTGGCAAAGAATAGTTGAGCTTTTCCATGCCTTTCTCACTAGATCAGGTGTTTACCAATCCCTTTACATTAATTCAATAGTCTGGTGATATGACCCAGTGTGCTGCGTCAGTGGTTGAACATATTTTGATCAGGTCAAGCCCGGTGGCTGTGACCTTGGATTTGCTGTGGCGAATAAAGGTAGATCTTTTCTATGTCTTTATCACTAGATCAAATCTTTGACCCCTGTCCATTCCAAGATCAAGTGATAAGACCCAGAAAGTGGGAGAATGCTGCTTCAGCGGTCGAACATAGTTTGGTCAGGTTGATCTCGGTGGATTATGTCTTCAATTTGCTGTGGCTAAGGAAGGTCGAGCTTTTCCACGACTTCCACATAAGATCAGGTCTTTAACGATCCTTTTACATTCCATGATCTGGTGATATGAAGCAGTAGTCAAACATAGTTTGGTCAGATGGAGCTTGTTGGTTTTTATCTTGAATTTGCTGTGGCAAAAAAAGGTCGAGTTTTTCCATGCCTTCCTCACTAGATCAGGTTTTTAACAATTCCTTTACATTCCACGGTCTGGTGACTCAATATGCTGCGTCAGTGGTTGAACATATTTTGGTCAGATCGAGCCCCGTGGCTGTTATCTTGAATTTGTTATGGCGGAGGAAGGTCGATCGTTTCTACTCCTTCATCACTAGACCAAATCTATGACAATTCCTGTCCATTCCAAGATCAAGTGATAAGTGGGGGAGAGCTGCGTCAGTAATCGAACATATTTTGGTCAGGTTGAGCTTGCTGGTTTTTGTCTTAAATTGCTGTGGCGAAAGAAGGTCAAGCTTTACCTTTTGTACGTAAACTCACTCTTTTGGTCCTAATTTATTGGACTAAGAGTAACTGTAAGAAAACTAAAAATGGGCCATGAAGATGCACTAGTGTAACTAAGATCTGCCTGGATCCAGAGGAAAATGCAAGGCTGGAATGTGATTCGGAATAAATACTCTCCATAATGAGTTACTTTCTTTCTGATTCTTGACAAAGTTTGTGAGTTATACAGTGAGAAATTGCACTTCAATATTTTGTAGGTGTCTGCCATCAATTCATTCTTGGACCTTTGAGAAAATGAATCGATATCCATAGCAAATTATGAAGATTGACGAAACATACATGTTAAATGTCTACTTCCCTCAGATCATTTATGAAAAAGAGGCTCGCACTCTCGAATAAGAGGATGAACTATCTCATAAGAGAGTAAGATAATCCTTGTCATGAATAAATCTGAAGAAAGTTGACAGAGAGCAATACTCTCTCATAACCGAAAACCCTTTTAATATTCAGTAACAGACGTGGGAAAATGTCTGGAATCAGACGTGAATATGTTATAATTACTGTGCGGTTTTCAGATACTTCGCTCGGTGATGAATACATTTTACTCGTGCCAGAAAAGCTATTAATTACTCATGAGTGAAATATCACTTCTCGCTTAATTGATGTTAATTACGATTTAGCAAATTACAACTGTCGTAGTTAGAAATTACTACTGATATATTATTATGACACAAGTGTTTCTGGTTCTCCAACTGGATGGTTCAAGTACCTTTTGTTATCGTTATACGATGAGTCAAATATGAATCTGCTCCCAAACATCATGAATGTAACAATCTTTCCGACGCCGTTTCACCAACCACGTCGGCGTCTTCAAGAAATGAAGTAGATCGATCATTCACTCGAAACATGTATCTATTCATACATTCTACTTCTAGACACACAGATGACCCAGAAGCTTGTTTCGAATGGGACCTTTTCCACTGTTCATAGTTCTAAACATTGCTTTTCCAGACTCTGTGAAGCAAATTGACATCTTGGTAGTATTTCATTTCAACTGTATCTGCGTTACACCATGTTTCATATCGGGCCCAATGATTTTTCCTAAAGGTTGAGGATTGGAATGTTTTTCAGGAAGCCAGTATCAGATGAAATCTTGCTTTCCATAAATTTCGCAACAGTTTTCAATTCTATCAGGTTGGTATTATCTATCATCTCGTGATGCACCGTTTGGAACCTTTGGTGTAGTAATGAATATTACTGGAGTTTTATTCTATCACCAAACCGTTATTTTACTTCTAACCAATGTGTAGTACAGTAGTTTGATCGAATGTATATTGCTGAAATTTCTAGTTTGCCTGATAATAAACCCTAACATTTTATTTGCATGTCTTGTGATATTTCTTACGTGATTCTTGAATGATAATGTATTATTATATGTAATCCCTAAGTCTCTCATTTATGTATTTCTTTCAAGAGGGACCCTATTCAGTTCATAACTGAACTGAATAAGGTCTCTTTTGCGCGTAACCGACACTACTGAACATTTATCAATATTGAAAAATAATTTATTTTCACAACTCCACTCATAAAACTTGTTCAGATCTTTTTGTAGCAGTACACAATCCCTCACTGTTTGTACTTGTTTATAAATTTTTAGGTCATCAGCAAACATTAGGCATTCTGAGAATTCCAGCACTGCTGGCAAATCATTTATAAAAAGAACAAAAAATGAGGGACCTAAATTTGATCCCAATGATATTTTACAAGAGAATCTCTGTTTTCCAAATAGCTTTCGAACAATTTGAGGGTATTTTTAGTTAAACCATAATGACTCAACTTCAACAATAAAATATCATGATCTACTTTATCGAAAGCTTTTTGGAAGTCTGTATAGATAGTATCCAATTGAGATTTTTTTTCAACTGCCTCATATGCTTTGTGAGTGTAAGTTAACAAGTTTGACTCGATAGATTTATTTCTTACAAAACCGTTTTGCTCCACCCTGATATACTTTTTAACAAACTGATATAATCTGCTGTATACAATATGTTCAAATAATTTTGCTGGGGCACACATAATAGATATCGGCCTATAATTTTCAATAGACGTTTTATTGCCAGATTTGAAGATTGGAGATACTATAGATGTTATCCATGCAGAAGGAAACACATCAGTAGATAGAATCAAGTTGAAAATATGCATCAGTGGCTGTTTCAACCAGTCACTACAAGCTTTGAAGATGTATTGTGGTATGCCATCCACTTCTGCTGATTTTTTAGGTTTCCATCGGATCTATCTGAATGAGAAAGTTGTAATCTCCCCATCTTCTTGGCAAAAAGATGAAAGAGTGGGGGGGGGTGAATTTCACTGTTTTAACTCTTGACTTCACCAAGACCAGAACAAATGTAAACCATTCATAGTTGCTGAAGGTCTCCAAGCTCAAAAATCGATGTCCTGCTGAACATTTCAAAGTTTGAAGTAATATTAAACATGGGCGTTATAGCTCTTCGTGTATACAATAACGACACGGTAAACCCCACCACCAATTCTTTGTTCTTCTTTAAATTTCTCAAGCCTCTGCAACCTTAATTATCTTGAGGGATGCTGAGGCCCCGTCTCTTATCGATCCCATTCATCTTGTATTTGTACGAACCACAGTGTGAAAGACGCAATTAGAAAAGCTTTCAACGCTCTGCATTCCGCCTCGACAGAAAAATAGTAAAAAAATATCCTGATAAGAAAAAACTCCGGGTACATATTTTGCGTATACAATGGCTTTTCCAAGAAATACCTGAAAATCAGTATTCCATGAAAGAGGAATATATTCGTCTCGGCAGTGAACTCATTCTTCCAATAATATTCCTCATTATTCTCTAAGGATATTTTGGCAGATATATTCTTCGCTTGAATGAATAAAGAGGTTATGGGTCTTCAGTTCAGGGATTATATCCAATAATTCAGTCCTACTGAGATTTAGATTCTTGGAATTTTTGCGGAGAATTGCCTTTCCCTGACAAAATATCAGGGACGGATCATTTGAAATCTCATAAAGTTTCAAATCGCCTAGAAGATGAATTATTATCTTCCCAGATGAACGTTTATAGTGTTCTCGTTGATTTATCTTGCACTTTCCATTGCATTGCATCAACAATATTTCCACCATTGTTGATGTATCCAGTATTCAAAAAAACGACAGAGTCCTAATATAATACACAAGGTTGACATAATTTATATGAATGCTGAAAGTTTTTATGCTCATAAGGACCAGATTACTGAGGACATTTTTTGTTATCGGCCATCAGTAGTGATTCTCAGTGAAGCCAGATGCACGAGTGATATTGCAAAGATTAAATAGTGAGTAATACATTTTTACGCGAAGACTAAATGATGACGTTTTTCATAAAATTAATTTGAAACTAATTGAATGCGATTGGTTGAACGGGACTAATGATGTGAATGAAATATACTGTAATATTGAGTCGAAATGTGAAATACTAATGAATGATATTGCGTCAATAGTTGAAATTGAAAATAAATCAAATGAAGTCCCCTGGTATGATGACGAAATCAGATCTGCTTCGAAACTTAGAGACAGGGCTTACAAAGAATTCATTAAAAGTTCCGGCATTGAGGAGGAGTCGTGAAAGCGATATAAACTGAGACGGAATCAAGTTGTTGATATGTTAAAAATCAAAATGTCTCAATAATATGAAAACAAAATTGATGCGACTAGTGATAACTTGCGGGAAATGTGGAAAACAATGAAAATATTGATAAAAGGTGACAAACAACCATTAAATTTCAAATCTATCAATTTTAGAACTGATGGCGCTGTCGTCAAAGCGAGAACGGAGCTACAAGCTGCTAACAACTTCAATTCATTTTTTGTTAAAAGCATTGAAGATATCTCCAATTCTATTGAAAGTATAAAACAATGGTCTCCTCAAAATCTAAATAATATAGAAACGAGATTTGCTGATTCCGAGAAGATTAATATAAGTAAGCTGAAGTCAATTATTTTTTCTCTCAAAAATAAAGGCAATGCTGATGAAATAATGTCTGATACATTTTTGAAGTCAACATTTTTTACACTTGGGTTTCATATCCTTAACTTAATACAAACATCAATGTCGTCCGGTAACTTTCCAAATATGTTGAAAAAAAGTACAGTTATTCCCATTCCAAAAATAAATAATTCAGTTGAAATGTCAGACTTCAGGGTAATAAATACTTTGCCGGTTATTAAGAAAGTTTAGGAAATTGTTGTACATGAACAAATTACTAGGTACTTTACTGAAACTGCCCTTCAACAGTGTCAAAATGGAAGAATGAAATCGATAGTGATAAATTTATAGTAGCAGTGTTTCTTGATTTCAAGAGGGCATTTGAAACTATCGATAGGTAAATATTACTTCGTAAACTGAGAAATTATGGAATCCATGGTATAGCCTCAAGTTGGTTCAAAAATTATCTGGGGAAATGTTTCTCAAATGAAATTTTAAACAATATAGGCGTACCTCAAGGGAGTGTCCTGGGACCACTGCTGTTTATAATTTACCTGAATGATGTAAATTATATACAAGGTTATGATTTTTTGAATTTATTTTCAGATGACACGTTACTTGCATGCTATGGACATGACGCTATAGAAACAGTGGAGCGCATGAATCAATTATTGAAAAAAATTAAAAATATTTGAACGAAAATAAACTGAAAATTAATACGAATCAAACGAAATCAATCATAATTAGTAACAAACATAAACTGAAATCAATTGACTATGAAAAGCTTCAACTCGAAGTGGAGGGGGACAAAATTGAATGGGTGTCAGAATTCAAGTATTTAGGCTTCGTGTTGGATGAATCACTAACACTCAATGCTTACTTTGACGGTGGATAC
>NW_019289610.1:27063-129136 GCF_000500325.1 Leptinotarsa decemlineata | reverse complement strand
TAAAAATATTGAAAGATTATTGAATAACACAATTAGTTAGCTCCCTAACTATATAAAGGGCAACTTTTTTGTTAGGTCGGTGCCTTGAAAGCATCTACCAAATATAAAATCATAGCTTCACGAGGTAACTCTTGCATGCTCCTGCATTTTTCATTGATTTGACGGGTGAGAGAAATTCCCAATATCAAACCTTCGAGTTTGGTACCCAGCCAACTTTGAATAATAAGTAGACTCTCATAAGATAGAAGGCACACTGTTGATGACTATCTCCATAAATTTTCTGTTCAAGTTCTCCGCCCACGAAACGCCTGTTGAGTCAAAAGTTTCGGAATGCGCTCCCTAAATATAGTGGGCTATTCTCATGGAGAATAATTTCAATTTTAATGCTGATGACGCTACAGCTGCGCTCCATAAACATCACACCATCACGCGATCTGGCGTTGAAATTAAATTAGATACACGGCCGAATGAATATTATGACAGTCGGGTTGTGGCGGTATTTTCCTTTCATGAGTTGATATAGATCGATGTTGTGGAACATTCAACAACTTTTCAAAACGGAGGAGACAAGAAAATGGCATTAATAAAAGACAGGTGCTTGATAATTACTCAATGCCGCATACAGGGTTTTTTCATGAATTTCGAACCGGTTCGAAGAAAAAATGAGAAAAGCTTTAACTTACCATTCATAATTTCCAGTAAGGTACCGAAGTTTATCTGAAATATCCAAGTAGATAGAGTTTTAGTGAAACATTTCCAGATCTCTCTAGATACAGCTGAGGATTCATCCACCAGGCAGCTAAAATATTATTACAGTAACAAATGAAGCTTGTGAAAGCTATACAGGGTGTCCCTGGACTTCCTCTTTTCCTTAAATACTTCACAACCCTAGGATATGAAGTCAATACCGTCACCTACTACAAAATGGCGAAACATTTAATAATTTCCTGAAGACAAACACATTAATATCGATATTTCGAGAAATATTCCTTGTTGTCTGCCATATGGCAATTCCAACAACCCGATAAGGTTTGTTAAGTTATTTTTTGTTTATAAAAATTGGAGTGACACCAACCCTCACGTTTTCCGGGATTGACCGTCGAGGTCCTACAGAACGGCCAGCCCGCTCGCCAGATTTGACACCTTTGGACTTTTTTTATGGGGCTATTTCAAGCAAAATATTGGATATACGGCGGAGAATAATTAATATTTGTAGAGATATTGACGTTACTGTGTTCGAAAATGTTCGGCGTGAAATATCGGATAGGCTGTTCATATGTCAAGAAGTTCAAGGCAATCATCTTGAAAAGTTATCAAAGAAAAACATTTTTCATTTTGTAACTTCGAGGGCCCGTTACTTGGTAACGAAGGATTTTAGGAAAAAAAGTTATATGAAGTACTGGTGATATTTTGACCCCATCTATAATTCCCGAGAGGAAAAGAGGAAGTCCAGGGACACCCTGTATATTGCATATGAATTTACTCATATACGTATCATTGGTTTAATGATGATTGATAATATCTACTTTGAACAGTCAAAAACTGTTTTATGCAGACGACCTCAAAATTTTCACTCAAACTGATTCCAGAGAATCTTCAATCCAACCCCATCTCCTCCCTGGCTAATACCCTTCGTGGTATTTGTTAGTTGTTTTCTGATAGGTGTCAGTCCATCAACCTACTGTGTAGGGAGTTGAGACTGGCCTGAACGAATTGTTCTTAGATAATTTGATTTATAGCCAGTCTTCAAGTATGCCCACTGACTAGTCTTCAAGTATGCCCACTGACTATATGTGAAAACTCCTCTAAATACATCACATCTCAATGCTATATTGTCTACATGCAAAACATAAGATAACTATATTGTATACTAACTATAATATTGATGTTCTTAGAGACTAAAACTAAATCAAGGATTTCGAAATTATGCGTATTCGACAGTAAATCATCATTCACTTCATATGTATACCAAACTGTTCGGTGTGCTTGAAAGATACTCGGTTTCATTATAGGAAACTCTCGTTTTCTAAGGATACAAAAACTATTCGATGTGTAGGGGAAAGTCGCCTAATATGGGGGTAGTGCCTAATATGGGGTAGTTCAATTTTAATCAAGTACTTGTTCCGACACCTATTGTGAACATTAAAAACTAACCGCCGACTTCCTAGAAAGCGCCCGTTCTCGTTTTGGAGCAAACTTGTTTTGCGTTTCGATGATTTAGGTTATGGTAATTTCGTGAATGAATAAAAATTTCTGGTGACTGTTGCATTTTAGATATTTAAGGAAATTTAAAGGTAAGTTTTTAAAAACTTGAAGATATCATTCAATACAGAATTTGACGTAGTTTATGGAAATGGTTTTGGTTTTTTAAGAAAACGTCACAGTTTTTTCACAAACATTCCCCTTTAAAAAATATAATTTGCTCGTAATATGGGGTACCTATCAATTCCTAATTTGAGGTACCCCATATTAGGGGACTGTGTACTTTCCCGTATAAAATTAAAGTATTTTTTTTTCAGATGTCTAAAAAACGAAAAGTATGGAACAAGGAACAAATGATTTCAGCAATTTTAGCTGTTCGGCAAGGAGAAATGAGCTACAAGAAGAGTGTGCAGACCCATGGTATACCTCAAACGACCTTAGAAAGGTACGTAAAGATGAAGGGAGCGCCTGAAGACATTGTGAATTCTCCGTTAGGACGATTGAGGTCACAAACTGGCTTAGGCTCAACCCAGGACGTGTTGTATCAGGCTATCAGGTGGGAGAACTTTTTGGGGAAACCTATATAAGAGCGGCCACCATGGATACAGCTATAAACGGGTTTAGAGAAACTGGAATGTTTCCTCCTCCTGATAGAAACGCATTCAAAGAATATGATTTTGTGGCAGAAATGCAAGGAGCAATTAATGAAGAAAGAATAGAAACAAAAACAATGGATGAAGAAAAAGTAGAGGAAGACACAGTAGAGGAAGAACAATTAGATAACAACGAGCCGAAAGAAAAAATCTCTGAAATATAAGTTTCCCCTTCAAGACAGCAAACCGCTGAGAGACAGGTTACCCCTGAGAAACAGATTACCCCTGCAATCTTGATGCCTGTTCCAACTGCTTCAAAAGTTATTATTAAAAAAAAGACTATAAAATGTGGAAAAGCTGCCGTTGTAACTAGCACTCCATACAAAGAGGAATTAGAGGCCAGCATAGAAAAAAGAAATTTACCTTCAAATTCGGGCGTCAAAAGAAAGATTGAGGATTCAAAACCAAGTCAGCAGAAAAAAATTGAACATACTCAAAAGAAACAGAAACAGAAACCAATGTTTTGACCCACGATTGTTTTATCGTGAGTATGAATGCTCAATGCACACAAGAATTACAATAACTCTTGTGAAATGATAGGATGAGAAAATAACTAGCTACATGTACTGTAGACCAGACAAGATTTAATTATAACTGTACTGTTACAAGGTTTGAAACGTAATGAATGAATTTTACCCAAAATGCAATGTTTCAGAGTGGTCAGAAGGGGTCAGATTGGTCTTTGGAGGGATAAACAAAGAAACAAAAGTTTGGATTAATATTGGTCCTTCGAGCAGGATATTTTTAAAATTGATTGAAAATATTCATGATAATTTTTCACTTGAAACTGTAAGTGAACAGTAAACATCGTTCTATCGACATCATTGCAATCTCGCACAACCCGAAGCAGCAGCATACCAGTTCCAGGATTTCAAGTGCTAAAAATCCATTGCGGACAACAGCCCAAACAGCGGTTATCAATCTATCCAACGAATTCACGGCCAACAGCATCAATATCTTGTCAAAATCATCAGTTGTCACGGTAAGTCTTTGGACTATCCTATCTTGTCCTACTCATTTCTGTTTCTGTTTAAAATCTGTGTTTCCGTTAATCAGCTGCCGCCCCCATACGGACGACAACTCTCAGAAGTTGAGAAACTTGTGCGAGCTAAGGACTAACTTCCATCGCCTCAAATTTTCTAGCTACTCGCGGACAACCACAGTCGCAATCTACAAGTAGTACGACAGCTATAGTATATACAGAAACAGGTAGAAAACTTTGAAGAAGATGCTATTTGTATTTTTTGCGAAAATCTGTACTCTGAAGATATCAGAGGCGAAGAATGGGTAATGTGCCAAAGCTGCTTCAAATGGACTCATGTTGAATGTGCTAATTGTGAAAGAAATCCGTATATTTGTGACTTTTGCATTTCTAAATAATTTGTTGCATGTTTTTTCTAGATGAGATTTTTTTTATGTTCATAAGGGACGAAACTTTCCATTTCCATAAATAAATATTCATCAAAAAAAAAAAAACAAAATGACTTTACTTATTTTCAAAGTTTACATATTAAATTAGGTACCCCATATTGCGAACATCGTGTACCCCATATTAGGATATGATATGCCTGTAATATGGGTTTTTTTTTAAACATGTTTCTTCTTATTGAATGCTTGATAGTATACCCAATGAAACATGAAATATGGAAGTAAGGCTCAAAACTTCCTTCGTTTTTTTATTATGTTGTTTTGAAAGAAAGTACCCCATATTAGGAGACTTTCCTCTACTGAGTTGAACCTCAAAACGATGAGCAGCCACAGTCCGTCGCGTATTTCCGATATTTACCTTTTCTGGTGGAATCAAATATGCCAAATCACTTGAACACTTGTCGTAAAAGTATCTATACAAGAGACACAAATTTCCAACCTTTCTTCTATTTCCAGACTATCAAGTTTGTAAGTATCATTCGCGTTTTCAATCAGGCGGATGGCTCTTTTCTGGATGGAATCCAGTAGCTTCAGGTTATGCTTAGGAGCGGAGTTCTTGAGAACAATACGCCGAAGAAGGTCTGATCTGAGCTTTATGAAGCATCAAAAGTTGCTGAGGTGTGTACAGTTTTCTGGTTCGGATCTGAGCTTCATAAAGCATCAAAAGTTGCTGAGGTGTGCATAGTTTTCTGGTTCGGAACAGTGTTCCAAGCTTTTGAGAAGCAGCCTTTGCAATTCCAACGACATGATGGTGCCAAGACATATTGGTGTCCATTTCAACCCCCAACAAACTTGTCGAAGCAGAAAGCGGAATTGTCCGTCCTGATTATTATATCCGGTTCGGAGACATTTATCTTCTTGGAGAAAACCAGTGCCTGGGTTTTTGTGGCATTGAATTGAACTTGGTTAGTTTTACCCCAATTCAAAATCACTTCTAGATCATCATTAAGATATGCAACCTCCTGCTGCCAGTGAAGATGTGCATCCGCAGCCGATGTCTTGGAATCGAAATGGAATATCGAGACAAGGGAACGTTTTTTCAGGAAGCTGAAGAGCCATACAAGGAATGATCCAACAAGCCATAGCAATGAATTTTAGCCAGCAAACCCCCATGTCATACACGGTCAAAGGCCTTAGAAATATCAAGCGCAACAGCTCTTGATCCTCAATTGCGTTATCCCAAATATAAGTGACATACGATAGAAGGTCGCCTATTGATCTTTGTTTCCGAAAGCCATATTGATGATCCCTCAAGTTTGGTTTCGAGGGAAACAAACTATTACAAGCAACATCAGATTTGATCGAAATTCCTTTCTCAACTGTACGTAAAATAGTCAAAAACAAACCTTATGAACGCAAGACGCGATGTGATACGGGATTACCTAAACCTTCAGATGTTCATCTGATAAAATCATTAAAAAAACAATATACGACTGTTGAAAAATCAATGAGATTCCTACAACGTGAGCTGCTGTGACAAAACTCTTCAGAATTGGATAAAGAAACTATGATTTTGATATGGAATCCAAATGGAATGGCGAGACAAGGAAACATTTTTCCAGGAAGCTGAAGAGCCATACACAGGAATGATCCAACAAGCCATAGCATTGAATTTCAGCCAGCAAACCCCCCATGTCATATACGGTCAAAGGCCTTAGAAATATCAAGCGCAAGAGCTCTTGATCCTCAATTGCGTTATTCCAAATATAGGTGACATACGATAGAAGGTCGCCTATTGATCTTTATTTCCGAAAGCTATTTTGATGATCCCTCAAAATGTTGAAGCCTTCCAAATATTCAAGGATACGATGATTTATGGCTTTCTCTATGATTTTGAATATCACTGGTAGCATAGCGAGTGTTCTATAATTATTTACAGGATTTTTCTTGCACTCTTTGAAAATAGGCTGAACGTGAGCAATCTTCCAACACGATGGAAAAATTCTTTGCTTGTAAGACGAGTTGGAAAGCTTGAAAAATACTGGCGTGAGCTCATTCGCACTCATTACGAAAATGCAATTGCTTTCATCGTTCTCAAGTCACGTAATGGACCCGTTCACACTCAAAGTTCATTTGACAATTCCAATAAAAGTATTCTGATCCCGTCCAGCCCACTTTGACAAAACTTTAATGCGACCCTCATCTCCAGCATTATTTGAATTCCTCCTCTGACGTATATCTTTCATCTCTGGAAAAATTGTCGCTCCCACCAAATGCCCCTCCAGCCGTCTCTATTTCGTTTTGAAGTTCTCCGTCAACCTGCAGGGCCTGGAAAATTTATTAGGGCGTTATGTGGTTTTAATATATGATGTGAGCGAACTGGAACGCCTACGTCACTCTTCATTCCTTCTATTCAGAATGGTGTAGTATACGGGGAAAGTTTCAAAACTAAATATCTATAGCTGGCGTCCAGGAACTTAGGGAGTTTGAAGGATGCAGGAGATTGGAATACCTAATCATAGTACGCCATATGCTCTAGGGCTTTTACTTTGTCATCTGAAACTGAAAGGAACAATACAGAGTGGATTATCCACATGAAAGAACTCGCGAGAAGTTTCGACATTCGAACGATTGCAAAACCTTCAAACGATAGTTTAAAGTGATATCTTATGATACTATTAGTAATGTTAGGAATCACACGTTGAAAGATAAGACCTCGTTAGTACTTAGTTCTCACAAATTTACTTTTGAGAGTTGTCGTTCATAAGGGGGGGGCTACAACTGGTTAACGGAAAACCAGATTTAAACAGTTTTCCAAACCATTTTGGTGTTCTTGTATCATTCGAAATGAAAACTAGCAAAAAACTCCATCAGAGTACAAAGATAATGCCCCACATATCTATAAATGAACCTACAAATGAAAAGACCGTGAAAGTTATATATAAATCAGAGATGCTGCTGAACTGAAAAATAATCCACTGAAAACTTTTTTGGTAATCTCCACTCCGCAATCGAAGATATAGCTGAGAAAACAAAAAATTATTATCTTGCAGCGTAAAGCTACAAAAGGGACAACTGGGGAAAATAATACTTCTTTTTTTTGACAACACCCCAGACTATTTTATCGAACTAGAAACAAGATGTTCTAAGATATTCTACACAATTTTGAAAAAGTCAATCAACTTGCTCAACATTTACCTGATGGAAAGTAGCTGACTGCCAAAAATCTGCTTCTTAAGGAAATTAGAAGTTACAAGGGCCGAGAAGAATTACAACTGGTTCAGGCAGACTGAACTCTTGTCGACTTGATGGACCACAAAGAACTATAATATCGATGCTAACACTCTAATCAGAAAAAGGAGGAAACTCTCAGATGCTTTCCAGTTCAAACTCCAGTAAGAAGAGAAGTGTTTGACTAGGGAGTCTGACTTTTAAAATTATAATAGAGAAACGATGATTTTCGAAATGATCTAGAAATGAGAATACCAATTCACTATACATAAACTTTGGCACAAATCAATACTGAAACTGACTTTCCATTACAGAATCCGGGAGAGTTTAGCTCCAGTCGCAGTAAGGAAAAATGCGAGATAATTTTCCACATTATCTTCCCAAATAGGTCTTCACACATTGAACAGCTATTGAATTAAAAAAAAAATGATATTTCGAATAACATCACATTTATCCGAAACAGGTATTGCCTCTAAGCATTAGAACTGCAATACCGCAACAGCGAAGAGTGTAACAGTTCTGGTTACCAGCATGCCGAAGTGAAGCCCGTTTTTTTTTCATATAAATGGAAAATGTCGATCCCGATACAGTCAAAAGTTTCTGGATCATCATCAGCTATCCTGGGCTTTCAACCACCCTTCATGAACTCCGTCTCTCAATATTTATGTCTTCTGCTTCCATTCAGCAACGTCGAGCCGGATCCCGAACTAACAGTCCATTTCAGGAAACCAGGACTCTGCATCCTCCTTGACTAAGCTTTTCATTTTTGCCTCTTTTCAGCTTGGTACTATACGATGTCTTCAAGCGATTTTCAGCCAATTCTTCTCTACGAATTCAAAGTGAAAGAGCTGTCAAAAAACTTGATTTGAACGATCTACCTTCTAACCTTCTTTCATGAACCTCAGCTCCAGCCATTTTGAAGAATTCGAGCTTTCAATTCTTTCCGTCTCTCAATATTTATGTCTTCTGCTTCCATTCAGGAACGTCGAGCCGGATCCCGAACTAACAATCCATTTCAGGAAACCAGGACTCTGCATCCTCCTTGAGGAAGCTTTTCATTTTTGCCTCTTTTCAGCTTGGTACTATACGATGTCTTCAAGCGATTTTCAGTCAATTCTTCTCTACGAATTCAAAGTGAAAGAGCTGTCAAAAAACTTGATTTGAACGATCTACAGAAACTGTCGCGAACTCCGTACTCTCCGCTTGTACGTCTAGATACAACTGTCCTTGGTGTGATTCGGAATATCTCTCCTGTGCCCAAGGAGCCAGATGCTGTCAACGTAGAAACTTGGGTAGGTTTCTTGTTATCATATTTGCAAACGGTGCTGTTTCTGAAGACTTCCGAGGAAAATACTTCATTGATTCATCTATATGCCGGGTTTGGTTGTCGCCCTGTTCACGTAGATATTAAGTCACTCTTTGCAAGCACATTTGATATAGTTCAATATCAAAAAACTCTGTACTCAAAGCTATATTGAACATGTTTACACAAATTTCAATCATGGATGTTATTCAATGTCAAAAGGGTTATTCTCGAATGTGGAGAATGGATTGCGTAGGTTGTAGATTGTTTTGAACTGCTAATTCATTCTGTGTACATACAGGATTGTCAGTGACGGCCTCAGAAGGTGGGGAACAGGGGTCTCGCGTTGTGAACCTAGTAGAAAAAAGTAAACATTCAAAACTTCATTTTGCTTTGAAAAGTAATATCAACCATATCAAAATTCTTGAACGCAAAACAACTGAAAATTAAAAAAATCGAATTTCACCCTACTCATTAGCACAATGATGCAGAACCGTTTCGTTACCTCATTGTATGAAATGTTTTTGTTTAAGGAGTCCCCCTGACGTATGTCAACTCTAATTTATCACCCACTTATTCTGCTAGCCGACTATATGAAGGAAATGGCAATATTATCTCCATACTGACATATATAAAACAAACATTTTCATCACAGTTCCACAATTGAAGTATCTCGAGAATTATTGCCACAACACCTATAATAGGTACGTCTAAAGACGGTAGCCTGGTGAGTTGACATGGGTAGTTTGATTCACTCACCCAATCAACCGCTGTGTGAACCGGCGGTTCTAACCGCAAGGCTGGACGATCGATTCTCACTTCCTATCATCCAACCCGTGGTGAGGGTCACAGGTTGAAAAGTAAGACCTCGTTAGTGCTGGAAGTAATAGTCGATGGACGTAACGATAACTTCTTTTTTGTGTTGTATTTGTTTATTGTAAAAAGTCAGGCAGTTTGTTTGTGATTTCAATGAAAAAGTGAAGCAAAGTCCCCTTTTTATGCCGGTATTCAGGCCGGAGTATGTGAAACCAAAAACGCATTATAGGAGGAGTGAACTATATAAAAAATGAAGTGTTTTATATAAAAATGTACGAAAAAACTAAAGTGGGCAGCAGTACTTCGAGCAAGACCGCTGTGCGCTCCTATGAGGCTCCTGACAGGAGGAGCGTGTTGAATCAAAAAAAGAGTTGAAATGAGCCTGATTACATATTTTTCTCGATAAAAAAGGGCCTCATAAAGATATGCTGCCCGATTCCGCGTAACGGTTAACGCCTCCACTGACGATTATTATTCATTCTATGATATTGAGTGACTTGATTCAATCGAAATCGATGTCGGGAAAATTGGAAATAACGAGTAGGTGGAAGCATTATAGTCGGGCGGTTTTCTTTCGAAATTTTGTATATGCGTATATTAACAGATGATCCCTAACTAGGTAAGAAATAGATTCGAAAATGGTTTTTTATGTGATCTCACTATTGATAATTCGTAATCGATAAGACAAGGTCTGTTGAATTGGATAAAAGTTTCCTATTTTGGGGAACTAGAAAAATCTTTTTTCACAGAATATCAGTGGTTGTTTTTGAAATATTCGGCAGAAACTAGAATTGTGAACTCTTAACAAAGAAAGTGAACTTTCACGGCCGGAGAACCTCTCTCGATCCAAACATTCTTTTCACAATAGAACGAGAAACGACTCTAGCTTTTTTAGATGTTTCATGAACAGACGTGAAGATGGTATATTGGGTCACAGAGTGTATAGGAAACCAACACACGGGCCATACGACCCAGGAGAGAGGACGTTAGAGTAACTCCAGCATGAGAAATGCTTTATCTGAAATGTTTCAGCCCGGATTGGGAGAATCTTAGAGAAATACAGATGAAACCATCATTTAGGCAAACAAAAACTATCAAACAAACTATAAGTTCAACTAAGGACCCTAAAGAACCTTTAGTGACACCCGGAGTATACCGGACCCTTTGGAGCTGCGGGTCGGTCTACATTGGAACCACGAAAAGGAGTGTAGGTACCCGTCTCTTTGAACACAAGAGAAATCGTCGACTTGGACAAACCGATAACAGAAGGACATACGTTAGATGCAATGATGTTGACACTTCTCTTGGAGTTCCCCAGGGATTTATTTTGGGCTGTTAATAATTTCTGCTATACATTAATGACCTGTAATGTAGTATATTGGAACATCCTCGACTGTACTTCATGATGATAACACATCAATTTCTGCAACAGCAGATACAACTGGGGAGCTCGAAGAGAGGCTGAATTTTGTCAGCAATAATTTTACGACATGGTGTCATGATCATAAGCTTGTCGTTAATGTAGAACAATCCTCATTTAAAAAAATATATTAATCATATACGGATTTTAGTCAATAATGCTACAATCCCCCCAAGTGAAACAACCAAAATTTTGGGTATTCACATTGACACTAATTTATCCTGGAAATTTCATTCAAACCATGTTGCTAGAAAACTAAATAGAAGCTTTTATGCACCATTGCCACGGCATCAGGATGTAAAATCTTTGATGAACGTGTATTATTCTATGGTTCAATCTACACTCTCATACAATGTCATATTGTGGGGAGATAGCACAGGGGCGGATCGTGTTTTTATAGCTCAGAAAAGAATTCTCCGCCCAATTTTGTATCTAGATTGAACCGAATCATGTAGGCTCTCATTCAAACAAAATAAAATTTTTGCTTGCCCAGCGATTTGTATCTACGGTTTGTTGGTCTATACATGGAAAAATATGAATGACTACGAGTCCAATTCTCAGTGCCATCGATATCCCACAAGATCAGAAAATTCAATTAAAATTAAACTATATAGGACTTCAACCTATGAAAAGTCTTCCTTTTTGGCTTGAGCAATACTTTTCAATTGTCTACCTACTACTTTAAAAAAAAATTCCGATATCAAAAGAGTTTTCAATTCATCGGACTATTCATTCAGTGGAAGACTTCTATAAAACTGACCGTACATAATGTGTGTATTATTTATACAATGCATTTCTTTAATGTCCCCCCCCTTTTAATTTTTGAACGGGTCAACTCAAAAAATTGACATCTAGAATAATGAAATTAATGCATGAATAATTTATATTGAGGTGAAATTGACAGATGAAACTTTCAAGATGGCGACTAGGCGCCATCTGAGAAAAAAATAAATAGAAAGAGTGTCTTGTTACACATCATTTTGAAGCTCCTGACGAATCAGAGTATTCGTAGCACAAAAGCGCATAGACTAATTTTCAGCATTGAACACCGAGACAGCTGTAAACCAGTATTCGTTAGGGAAAAATTATTACCGGCTCCCTCCATATACATTCTTAAATGTATAGGATTTCCTAGATCTAACATCCATGAATGAGAAACAAACGCAACAGTGCACAGTTACAACACACGTCATGGTGATGTATTGCGTATTCCAAGTCATAATTCCTTCATTATGTACAATAATCAAATTCATGACTACAACACAAGAACCACCCATCAATTCCACATTTCCAGGACAAAAACAAAGCAATCTATGAAATCGTTGTTTTTCAGAGGATTGAATGATTTCAACCAATTATCATACCACATTAAAAATTATGTTACTTGATATTAATTCAAGGCTCAGTTGAAAATATTTTCATATATACACGAAACGAACAAAAAATACGAAATCAAAAGTTGGCATAGTCGAAGTAATCTTCATTGTGAATAGTTAAAGCTATCGGCATTTCAAAGGGCAAAAAAATCAATACAGAGAAATAATGCCGCTACGAACTAGTCCACGTGGACTGAAGAATTGGCGAGTTGTATAATTGGCTGAAGAGTCATAAAATTACGTTTGAAGTCATGTTACGGTGACGAATACAAATCGTGGACTGCGGGGATGGTTATCACCATGTCATTAATATTCAGTTCAGGAACTGATCGCGATTTGAGTGTTGAAATTCGATATTAGTGCAGTTATAATTACTTAAAATGTTTGTTATCTGTTTAAAATGTGATAACGTGTGTGATAACAACGCAGACTTTTTCCAGTGTAGTGATTCCAATAGAGATGGTGAACAATGCGAAAAAGAGATCTCAGTGAATAAAATTCGGATGCTTTTGAATATTGAAACAGAGAGTATGTTTCAATTTATTTAAGAATCTACATCTCAAATTTGGTTTCGAAAGAAACAAACTATCACAAGTACCATCAGATTTGATCGAAATTCCTTTCTCAACTCTACGTAAAATAGTCAAAAACAAACCTTATGAACGCAAGACGCGATTTGATGCGGGATTACCAAAACTTTTAGATGTTCATCTAATAAAATCACTGAAAACAATATAGGACTGTTACAAGCCGAAATCATAAGGAAGAAATTGAATACTTTCGGTCATAACGTGATCTGCTGTGTCCAAACTTTTCAGAATTGGATAATGAAACTAGGATTTAGATTTAAAATAATAAACAAACGTCGAGCAGTTATGGATAGCAGAAGGATAGTGGAGTTGCATAACAAATACTTAGAACAAATAACTAAGTATAGACAAGAACAACAGCAAATTTTCTGGTTGGACGAAATTTGGTATGACACTCACCACACAGTTACGAAAGGGTGGATTGATGGTTCGAGAATGTGTAGGCCTAACATGCCTGCGAACAAAGAATCGCGACTAATCATTGTGCATTGCGGAGGAAGTAAAGGATAGGTTCCGAATTCTTTGAAATTATGTGGAAAAAAACATAAGGACTGCAATGTTGACTATCATAAGAACATGGAATCTAATATTTTTGAGGAATGGTTTTGAAACACATTGATCCCAAATTTGGGATACCAGAAACCAACAACTTGAAGTTTTACAGACAAAAACATTTGAAAAAGTGTATGATGAAAAGTATGGACACACCATACTGAGACTTCCCCCCTTTTGTGTTTTCAATCCCATCGAGTTGATTTGGTAAAATTGTAACAAAGCATTAGGCGTAAAAATAATTTTCCAAAATTTGATAAGAAGCTAATAGAGCTAGTTAAAGAAGAAGTATCTAATAATACCGAAGAAGACTGGCAGAAAAGGATTGAAAAAAGCTTTTCAGTTGAAAAACATTATATGGAGATTGGACACTTCCATATTAATGGTGGGAATGAATTCATTTATTGATTCAAATGACGACAGTGATAGGGAAACAGAATATGGAAGAGGAATTATCAAAAGCTCTCGAAGAAAGTTGGTGAAGTGTTTTTGAAGCGATCAATTTTAAATATATGTGAGTAAGTAGTACATGTGATTCCTAACACGAGTTGGACGATAGCAAGTGAAAATCGAGCGTTCAGACTGGGGCTTGAACCATCGACTCACACATCGGCCGATTGACTGAGTGAACAAAGCACCCACGTCGAACCGCCCGGCTATCAACCGACACCATGTTGTACATAATATTGTACATAATAATTGTTTTTCACTTGATGTAACTCCGTTATATTTCATTCTACATATTGTTGTTACAAATATACTTGTATCTGACGTTTCCTACACCATAATTGTATGGTGTACTATATAGAGAGGCAAAAACACAGAGATAACTTCATTATCAAAGAAGAGGAAATAAACATAAATAAAATCTGGCTACCTGTACTCAATTGTACATAACAAGGTCAGTTGATCTGATCGAGAGAAATCAAGCCACACCCATCAGTAATAATATAAAACCGGAGTCCTTCATTTCTTTGGGAGATTCCGACATGTTTTTATATCAAGATAGAGAAGTGGAAAGCCAAAACCTTCCTTTCACAAAAAACCAATAGAAATATACGGATAATTGAACATTTTCACTCCTCCACTTCCTCAAACTCAATGTCACATAATGATTGAAAACATATATGAAGAGCTCAGTTCGAATTCCGTATTTAATCTATAGCAAGAAATCCATTCAATTCCTCTTATCTCGTCTCAGCAGAAACAGTCTTACAAACATCATTTGGAACCTTCCTTCGAGTTCAGCGGTACGGGATTTGCAAAAGCCGAAATTGAAACAGAAACTCTTTTCATTCGTGTCTAAACTTCGAGTTCCGTCAGTCAGAAAGTTCATGAGATTTGATAATAATTGACAAGACTAGAGGTAACGATAAAAACGTAATTCCTTTGTCATCACTTCAGAAATTCAGTAATATCCATGCTGAATCAATTAATCAGTGAGGAGTTCAATTGAAACTCCAAAACATGGAAGAGAAAATATTTCGACATATCATGTTGAAACCATCTGGTCAATCTTTATTTGACTACGTCACATGGAAGTTTCTATATAGTGTTCCAACTTACTTCAAAAATCGTAGACAAAACTCAAAATCAAACCGAAATTATTCCACCAAAGATGTCATTATTATGCTATCATTCTTTCATAACCAGCAACATTTATTTCAGTCTTCAATAGGACTACTATACTTCCTCATATTCTCATCTAATCCAATATAAAGTGGAGTAGAGTGAAGTGGAATATGATGGAATAAAGTTGAATAGAGAAGAATAGAGCTTAGAAAAATAGAGAAGAGCAGAGCAGCGCAGGGTAGAATTGATTGAAAATACTGGATAACAACCAGACTCGTTAGTTTTCACATCAAAGCAGAATTATTTCACCAAATATCACATTATATTGTAAAATTTAGTAGTAAAATATAGTAGAGCAGAGCAACACAGGGTAGAATTGATAGAATATACTATAAAACAACCAGACTTGTTGGTTTTCATATCAAAGCAGAATTATTTCACCAAAGATGTTACTATTTTGCTATCGAACTTCCATAACCAGCACCCCTTATTTCAGAATCTTCAACAGGTCTACTTTACTGCTCTATACCCTACTCTACTTCAAGATAGAGTATAATGGAATAGAGTAGAGTAGAGTTGACTCAAGTCTAGTATAGTAGAGTGGAGGACAATAAAGCTTAGAAAAATAGACAAGAGCAGAGCAGCGCAGGGTAGAATTGATAGAATATACTGTAAAACAACCAGACTCATTGGTTTTCATATCAAAGAAGAATTATTTCACCAAATATCACATTATTTTGCCATCATACTTCCATAACCAGCATCCTTTATTTCAGAATATTCAACAGGACTACTGTACTTCCCTATACTCTATTCTATTCCAATAAATAGTTGAGTAGAGTATAATAGAATAGAGTAGAGTTAAGTCAAGTCTAGTAGAGTAGAGTAGAGAAGAATAAAGCTTAGTAAAATAGAGTAGAGCAGAGCAGCGCAGGGTAGAATTGATAGAAAATATTGTAAAAAAATCAGACTCCTTGGTTTTCATATCGAATCAGAATTATTTCACCAAAGATGTCACTATTTTGCTATTATACTTCTATAACCAGCAGCCGTCATTTCAGAATCTTTAACAGACTACTATACTTCCCTATAGTCTAGTCTACTCCAATACAGAGTAGATTATAATGGAATAAAGTAGAATAGAGTCGAGTGAATGTAGAGGAGTAGAATGGAGAAGAATAGAATTCAGAAAAATAGAGTATAGCAGAGTAGCGCACGGTGTAATGAATAGATAATGCTGAAAATCAACTGGACTTGTTGGTTTTTATTTCAAAGCAGAATTATTTCACCAAATATGTCATTATTTTGTCATTCTTCTTCCATAACCAGCACCCCTTCTTTCAGAATTTTCAAAAGGACTTCTGTATTTTCCTATACTTCACTCTACTCCAATATAGAGTAGAATAGAGTATAATAGAATTCCGTAGAGTAGAGTAGAATTAAGTGACGTTTAGTAGAGTAGAGTGGAGAAGAATAGAGTCCAGAAAAATGCAGTAGAGCAGAGCAGCGTAGGGTAGAATTGATAGAAAATGCTGGAAAACCACCAGGCTCGTTGGTTTTTTTATCAGAGCAGAATTATTTCACCAGAGATATCATTATTTTGCTATCATCCTTCCATAACCAGCACCCCTCATTTCAGAATCTTCAACAGGACTACTGTACTTTCCTATACTCTTCTTCAATATAGGAGTAGAGTAGAATATAATGGAAAAGAGTAGAGTAGAGTCGAGGGTAGTCCAGTATAGTAGAGTGGAGAAGAATAGAGCTCAGAAAAATAGAGTAGAGTAAAACAGCACAGAGTAGAATTGATAGAAAATACTGTAAAACTACCATACTCGTTGGTTTTTATATCAAAGCAGGATTACTTCACCAAATATGTTATTATCATCCTTCCATAACCAACACCCCTTATTTCATATACCCATCAGCATATTTTCATTCGACATCAAAAACAACTCAAGTAATCTGAGCATTCTGTTCAGAGATATTTGAAATTGAATCGGGTATTACAGCACTGTTTCATAATGAGATTACTTAGTGTTTCGCTGGATTATTGGGGCTATCTTCCGGATAGACTTACACTGGAGACTATCAGGACATGCGACTTTTTACATTTTCCGGAGATGGAACTGAACAATTCCTATATACTTCATTATATTGATAAAACCAGAGCGTTTTCGTGTAACAGTCAATTGATATAATTAGTTATCAAACATAGATCACAAAAGTGATATGAGAATCTTTTCCGAATATTCTGAGACTGAATTGAAAATGATTTCAGTTCTTTCTTGAATTTGTGGAAGTTTGTCTGTGTTTTGGCTGAAAAAGGTAGGCAATTGAAAAACTCCAATCCAGCATATGAAGAAGTGTTTTTATTTTTACTGGTTTTATGTTGTTTGAGCCTTATTAGTTCACCTTTTCTTGTGGGACAACTGTACCATTGCGAAGTCGTTTCGATGTTATTTTCATTCATCCTCACGTATATTAAACAATTGTATATGTAGAGAGCCTAACTGTCGATATACTACTTTTTATAAAAGTTGACCTGCAGGATTCATTCCACTTCAAGTCGAAAATCTAATGTATTAATCGTTTTTTTTAACAGAAGTTTTTTTACTCTACTACTTTCCCATGAAGTTATATTGTGCGATGAAATATAGTTGATGAAGGCATAATATATGTCAATCGGAGACTTTCTATCTAGTTGTAACGGAGCATAAAAATTTGTGTCGATCTTTTAACACGAATGCTCAATATGTTTCTTCCAGTTGAGATTATGATTGACATTCAAAGAGAAGGTTTGTGACTTCTTTTCCAAAAAACTGAATCAATACTGTTTTGTATGCATTTTGTTGGAATTACACCAGGCTGTGAAAAAAAAATCTGCAACACTATTCAGTTCCATTTGGAGTTTTTCTGGTGTTCGAGCTTCTTCGGCTATTGATGTGTCATCTGCGTATAAAATCACCATTTTAGTCCTAACGTGCATAGGAAGATCATTATTGAAAACTGAAAAAACAGTGGTCCTAAAATCGAACCTTGTGGAATTCCAAGTTCAACATCATCTCTATGAAAATATGAATTTGAGTCCAACATCCCATTTTTTTTTCTCAGTAATAGTAAACAAAGTGATTGTTGAGAGGTATTCATTGTCGATCCCTAAACTATGGCAATTTATTTTCGGTAAATATCTTCGACAATGACCATGTTTTCGAAAATAAATTATTATCAGTATACTTTTAATGTTGGAATAACATCAACAGTGAGTTTTCCTTCGAGTATATGCTCAATAATCCTCCAGGGTTCTTAATTACACCCCTTTAGATTTACCACGTCCTTCGCAGAAATTAATAAAACGCCAGACCCCCATCAAATGTTATTACATGTTTGCACCCTTCAAAGATATCAATTTCGAAGAATATTGAGCTATTTTGCCAAGTGGTGGTGGTCAATATATAAATTATACGACTCCATAAACACCAGCCCAGTTAAATTATATGGTTCACAACCAGTGCTAGATAAGTTGGTGTTTATGATCAAACTTGATCAATATGTTGGTATAAGGAACATAAGAGATTCAGTTATTGCGTTTTGCTACAAATTATAGAGAAGGTATTGTGAAGAAAATCAAAATGTCTGGTTTTCCAATGTTTCATCAATATGGTTTAAAAATGTGTTTCATAGTTTTGTGGAGTGGCAAGGTTTTCATGCGGGGTGTACTCATTTAAATTTACTGGATCTGGAGATATTTATCAATTGTATCTATAATAAGCTTTCATTCGGTGAAATGTGCATAGTTTCCTTTCAGAACGAACCATTTGAGAATTATTCATCATAACTCTTCCAATCTTCATACAGAAAATGTGAGAAACTTCGAAAGAATATATCATGTTCAAAATTAGCTCTCCACAAAGATGTGTAGACCCTGCACAAAAATTTCAGATACAAACTAAAAGGAAAAGTCTATTTGTAACAAATATTATCATATGTATATCGAATTACACGGAAAAAAAGTTTTCAAACTCTGCTGTCAATGCCCATATGGAAATAAGGTCATCCCCGCACTCTTACTTCGAAAGGACGGCTGGGAATTCTTTGAAGTTACTAAACTTGGACAAACTCGCATGTCAATCATAACCAATTTTCAGAAGTTGACATGAACATCAGCTATTGAAAAATGTGCGACCGACCACATTTTTTAATAGCAGTTTTTGGTATATACGAGTACGTTAACCGTCAAGTAAGTGAAGAATAAGTGGCCGAAGAAAAAGAGAAACAGAATTGATTCATTTTCGTAGAATAATTTAAAATTGAATCAACGATAGCTAGACATTGTAATACTACTTAAAAGTCTCAGGCCTAACACATAGATGGCGCTATTCTCATAGCATTCACCGCCTTCTCAGTTAGTAGTAACCTCCAAGAGAAAGTTGTTGAAATTTCATGATGTTCTACTCATAAGTTTGTGAGTTATTTTGTTTGCTAAGAGTGACACTATTTTTATTATATTCAATTTTAGACTGCTTCTTCATTCACGCTTCATTCCACTTCTTCAGAAACAACAATTAATCGCTGGTTTGCTTACTTCAAAAATGGCCGATGATGCAGAACGCAGTGGACGTCCAAATGAGACAGTTACACCAGAAAACATGAAAAAATCCACAAAATCGTTCATTGTTCGTTGATGAATAAAGCCAATTTTGATCAGAAAAAGTTTTCTCTCTTAGGCCCGGGACTTTTTAGCCCAGGTGTTATGTTTGATGCACCTTAAATTTTGCCTCAATTGAGAAGTTTGATTTTGGTGTTTCGTATTGCTGATTTATATATCGTATTGCTGTTTCAAAATGTTTCAACGTTGCTTCAAATATCTCTTTCAATGGTTTGGTATTTTTTGCAAATAAATAGACAACACAAATAGTGCTACTATACATTATCAGAATTCCTTCAAAATAGGATCTGATGTATCGGAAATTCCTTCAAATTCTTGTTGAAGCCGAGGAAAACCATTTCATATCAATATTGTCAGAGAACTCATATACTGCTCAATATTTCCTAGTTTACAAATCAGGGATTTCAGTATTATTTGTAAAACGATCACGGTTGAAAATGTAAATACAAGTTTCAATTACAAATTAACCAGTCAATGCTGAAACATTGAGCTTTTTGGAAAGTTTCCTACAACTTTGGGTACTTTGACAGTTGACATTTGAACATTGTTCTCATAATTTTTCCCAAAATACATATATTAGGTGTTTTTCATCATGAAATTGAGTGAATGAGGTTCGGAACCAAATCACAGTGGACTTTACCTGGCAATTACCTTTTTCGTCAATTTTTAGGTTATCACTCAACTGCGTTGAGTGATAGGATATCACTCAACTGCGTTGAGTGATAACCTAACAATTGACAGTTTTTTCTTTCCAGAATGGATATTGGTCTGTAGGAGTTGACCGGCGAAGAATTGTCTACCCAAATTCTGAAATTCTCATCATTCACATGCTTTTTCAAATCATTCACGTAGTGGTCTGAATAGTTTCCGACCTCAACATGAAAATAGCATCTGTTGACAGTTACTTCCTAAAGTTACAGCCATTTTGGACGCGAAATTGTTATGAAACAGTCGTTTGTGTGAGTTGATGTGAATGTTTTCATTAAACTGGACAAAATTGATTACCTTGCTGTCATTAACTATTTGTTTTTGAAAGACAAAAGCAAATGCAAAACAAAGATGAGTTGGATTCTGTGTATGGGGACTCTGCACCATTATTTACCGCAGTCAAATTTTGAGCAACTGAATTTAAACGTGGCCGTAAGAGCTTGGGTGACGATGAACGTTTGAGACGTCCAAAAACTGCAACTACCGACGAAAACATTGCCAAAGTTCACCAAATGGTGCTAGATAACCGCCGACTTGAAGTGAGAGAGATAACAAAGGTTATGAACGTGTTTGCCACGCGGCCTTAGGTGCCGCGTTTGCTCACGTTAGAACAAAAACGTGTTCCATTAAACATTTCCAACGCTCTGTTAGTGCAGTAAGTAATAAATAAGTTTTGGCGCAGATTAATTAATGTAGATGAAACTTGGATAAACCATTATTCGCCCGAAAAAAATACAGTCAAAACAGTGGACTACAAATGGGTAACCGGCATATGAAGCAAAAACTGTTTTTTCGGCTGTGAAAGTGATGGCGACTGTTACTTTGATCGATTATCTTCAAAAACTGACCGCATGACAAGCTGAAGGCGGACTTGCGGAAAAAATGCCACATTTGCAGAAAAAAATCCTGTTTCACTAAGACAATACACCGTCTCACACCTCAGCAGTTGATACGCCGAAAATCCACGAATTATAGTTTGAACTGCTTGACCAGCCGCCTGACTCACCAGATCTATCCCCAAATAACTTCTCATCTGAAAATTGCGTTCGGAAAATAGAGATTTTCGTCAAATGAAGAGACATTCACGTTCGTGAACAATTATTTCGGAGAGAAAAATGTCGAGTACTATTTTGACGGGTTATAGGGATGATACCATTGCTGGGAGATGTTTGTAGAGTTAAAAAGAGGCTATATTGAAGAATCATTGAAGAATTATGAAAAAATGTCTTTTATCTTTGTTAGGTCGGAAACTTTCCAGATCACCCTCGTATACAGGGTGAAGCTGGTTCAGTTTCGTACACCTTTTGCTTCAGAGATCATTTTTTTTGGTGCTGTAAAACTCTATAATTCATTGCCTGAGCAATGAGCAACATGCCCTATAAAAAAAAGTCCAAAGGTGTCAAATCCGGTGAGCGGGCTAGCCATTCTGTAGGACCTCGACGGTCAATACAACGACCGGGAAAAGTAGTAGTAGTAGTAGTCTGGAGTAATTTGGTGGTGCTCAATCTTCTTGGAATATAATATCCATATTATGAATTCATTAGGATTCACTTCGACGATTTCAGTAATGAGTGGGTCAACAGTAGTTTCCAGCATATTCAAATACAGTTCCCCTGTTAAATTTTGATCAATAAACAAAGGTCCTACAACATGGTTTCCCAATATTCCTGTCCAAACGTTTTTTTTTCTGGATATTGGGTATGTGTTTCCCGGAAAAAGTGAGGGTGTCACTCCAATAACGGCAATTTCGTCTGTGAACATTGTTGTTGAAGAAAAATGTACATCCGTCACTAAAACAAATATTGTGGAGATAGGTAGGATGGCGTGCAACGGTTTCCATCTTGATTTCGCAGAATTATGTTCTTCAAAAGTCTTCACACAGTATAAGGAGACACCTCACAAACATTCGCGACGGAATAAGTAGACTGTTCAGGATTTACTACCATCTCACCAATTATTTGCAGTTGCTGTTCTTCCGGAATGGACGGATGACCTGGGGGCTTTTTGTTATGTACACTACCGGTGGTTGTGAATTTGGATACAAGTTTCCTCAAATATTTTCTGCAGATAGGATGATTCGGAAAAAGTTCATTGAAAATCCTTTTAGGGATTGTTGACGTGGTACTTTTCTACTAGTAAAACCGAAAACCGTCATTTTGTGGTAGATATTGACATTATATTCTATATTTCCATTTACTTTTTTTCATATGTCAGGTTCACTTCAAAATAAAGTATTCATGCATTAATTCCATTATCTCAAATTTCAATGTTTTGAGCTGACCCGTTCAAAAAACAAAAGGAGTGGAGGGACATTAAAGAAATGCACTGTATAGATGAGGAAAAGTATTAGACCCACGATAGTATATTTTAGCACACACTGAAGGAAGCATTAATAATTATCAAGTAGTGAATCAAAACAAGTCTGAAGACTGTATCGAGGAGAGATGCCGAAAACAACTACTTTCCCAGTTGATACCACGCCAGATATTATATAATATCCGACAAATATTCATCCAAGTTTTCTCGCAGAGGATAGTTTTACAGATTCTTCTCGTCCATCCTGCAGTGGGATGGTAAAAACAGTGGAGAAAGTGAATATTTTGAAATTCCATTTCGAAATATTCATTTCGCAAATAATAACATCCAAGTAAATGAAATAATATAACCTAGATAATCTAGACCTGAACGAAGTGACGTATTCGATCTTCGATGCCCCATTAACACATCTTATCATTTTTTGTTTTTCTGTCATTTATGATGGAGGATTCATAAGAACACAAAAAGACTTCCCGAGACAATTTTTCGAATAACACTCGTTAAAACATACAAACGTGGGCCTACTTCCTACTTCATAATTCCAATTAAAAATTCAATTATTTTCAAGGCCCTGCCAAAAAAGAATTCTTCCATTTATCTTGTTAGTTCCATTTTGAAGACGGGCTGGGCTGCCCGTATAATCCTCCAGTTTCTCAGACAAAGGAAATATTGGAAAAAGGATTGGAAAACAATTTCTCATGGAACGTCGTTGAAAAATTTCAAGAATTCCGAGTTTGGTCATGATGAAATATAATGTTTCAGATTAGGACAAATACAATCTCTGTAAATAATGTTAATAATCGTCATTATTACTTTCAAATATATATATATATCGAAAATACTGATAACTATCCTAAATATCAATGGAAATAAAAGGCGAAATTTTTTGTTTAATAAAATTGTTATTTTCGGTTAATCTTTTCATTTTTTTTCAGAGATTTCATATCAATTTATATTATATTAGACAATGGAAGTCCGAACTGATGAAATACTCCACGAAACACTGTCAACCACCTTCAAACAAACAATCAAAAATATTCTTCAACTTTTCCCTAAAACAGAGATGTGTTCTAATTTAATGTTACATTTTAGTTACTTGTTGCGCATGCATTCGTCACTGAAAATTATCTATTCCAGAATTGAATCGTAGAAAGAAAAGGAAAAAAATCATATATTATTTCAACTTGGCATTGTGTCCTTTGATGTTCGTCCCCATTAACTATTGCTATACACCCCGCATATGATTTATGATGACTCATATTATAGATATACCTACGTACCTATGTATACTCAAAACACGAGCATCGACAGTTGCTCGTGTTTTGAGTTATTTTATGTGAAGTTTCATGAATGAAGTATTTATTTCTGACAATGCAGAAAATGAGTCTTAAATTAATCTTTGAATTTTTCAATACTATGGCTTTTAAGTTCTGGAGGAATTGAGTTGTAGAGGCTATATACTTGATAACTAAACGAGCGTCTGAAAATTTCAGTCACGAAAGAAGGAACACTCAATAATCCTCTACTTCTAATATTTATGTTGTGTATATCAGTGCGATAAATAATTTTACGATAAAGCCAGGGTTTTTTATTGACAATAACGCTATGACATATATTAGCAAAATGTAGCTTCCCCCTGTTCTCTATATTCAGCCATCTAATTTCCTCTAGTTTATGCGAAATTCTTTGCCGTCTTCGTGCTCCAAAACTCAGACGTAGACATGAATTCTGAACTTTCTGAATTTTGTTTCTGAATTGTATAGTTGAATTAGGTCCATACGGAGCATCCGCGTAATTAAATAATGACAAAACGTGTTTCACAGAGTATCTTTTTTATGTTCATTGGAAAAAGATGTCGGTTGCCATAAATCAAGTTGATGTTAGAGTATGCACGCTTTATAAACATTTTGATATGCTTTTCGAACCTCAAGACAGAATCCATTACCACGCCTAGATTTTTTGTTTCATCAACTAACGCTATCTGTTCATTATTTTTAATAATATTAATATCCACAGGTAATGTTTGTCAAAGATATTTACCTCCAAACAGCATGACTTTAGATTTTGTTGCATTAAGAAACAAGCAGTAATCTGTGGCATAACTGATAAAATTCTTCAAATCCTCATTCATAACCGCATATGCATTTTCTAGTTCCTGAGACTTGAAACTATAGTATAGCTGAGTATATGTAGCATAGAGATGCACATTGCAGTTTTGGATTTTAGTAAGAATATGGGAAGAGTATATGGAGAACAATAATGGACCAAGTATGGATCCTTGTGAAACCCCCGATTTCAGAGACATATAATCCGAGCAGATACATTCATACACACCTGCTGTTTTCTATTTTTGAGATAATTTTCTATCAATTCACAAGCATTGTTGAAGAAGCCCAGTATTTCAAAATGCCAACCAGTAAATCACAGTTGATGGTGCCGAAAGCTCCACTAAAATCTAATAGCACTAGCATTATTACCTGTCCTTCATCTGTAGGTCTTATGATATTGTCAGTAATGTGTAGTGAAGCAGTAAAGCAGCTGTGAAATTTACGAAAACCTGATTGAATTGAGGGAATTAGGGACTGATTGCATAAGTAATCCTTGATTTGGGTTTAATGATAATAATAATAATAAATCGGCTTTATTGATAATACAAAAAAACAATACAAAGATATATTTGAAAATTAAAATCTTAGCACCAAACTATCACAGAGCATTCTTTTTAGAGGTTGGCTCAAAATAAAACGATTACAGTATAACAGTTTCAATGACATATAAACTTTTTTTATCAAATTTTTAACAGGACTAGTGAATCTAAGATCAGTGTCAAACATGACCCCTAAGTTTTTAGCTGTATTGACAGGAGTCAAGATAGTATAACCTAGTTCTAAACGGAAATTGTTTTCTACAAATTTACGATTCCTCTGCGATCCAAAGTGCATCATCATTGTTTCATTAGGATTAACTTTCAAATCATGTTCACTTGATAGCCCATTGATCGAATCAAGGATAAGTTTTGAAGAGAATTTGAGCCCTTTCCAAGATTTTTGAAAGCACCGGTAAAATACTAATTGCACGCAGGTCTTTGAATTCAGTGAATTTTTTTTGATAAAACTTCCACAATCGCCTTTTTCCATGCATTTGGAAAAACATTTTCGGTTATACAAAAATGTATTACATGCGTTATGTAGGGAATAATATGTGGACATCATATTTTAACCATATCAATACCCAATCCATGAAAACCCTTAGCCCTAGTCTCTATACTACAAATTGCTTCGTAGGTAAATGAGTCATTGATTTCATGAAAAGTAAACACAGAGTCAGTAAGCATGTTGGATTCATAAAAATTTATTATTTCATCAGATGGTTTAGTTTAGGGGATAGACTCGATGAAAAATTCATTAATATTATTTGGATCGCTTATCAGGTATGTATCAGGAAGGTATATCAGGTATGTCGACATTTTTTTGAGGTAGGAATTTATTATATCGTAAAATCTTCCACATATCAGTTGGAGTGACAGTATTACTAAATTGTTGCATGAAATATGCTCTTTTCTCTCTTTTAATTGATTGAAATGTGTAATTACGCAAATCCTTATATGTGAAATTGAACAGCTGATTTTGTTCTCTTATATTTACTTGCCTTGTCTCTCTCAGCCATCATCATTTTTATGGGAAACGTTAGCCAGGGTGCTCTAGATTTTGTAACTCTTGAAGTTACAATCGGAGCGAACGGACCTGAATTATGTTGGAGAAAAAATGAATGTTTTGATTTCGGAATCAATGGAAGTCAGGTTGCTCATTATTAAGAAAATGTCTTCTTTGAATGTCCAAGGATTCACTAACAATCCGGAATCAATACTCTTGACCTCTCTGGATTGAACGATTCCGTCTTGTGTTAGTGGACCTCTTGCTGGAAAAATACTCACCAGTGTACTTTGTAGTACATGTTCAAAAGGTAGCAACTACTTGACCCCGATCATAGATAACACAGTTAGCCGGATGACCGGATTTGGAAACCGGTTATTCGGCCAATAGCCACACATCAACAAGAGAGGCGGACTACCTGAGTCAACATAAATACAACCTACGAACTAGAAATCACCAGCCATCGGCGAATCATCAAGATGAATAAACCTCTGAAGAAGCCAGCCACTCGTCCTGGCGAAACGTTACGATGTAGTTCCAAACTACGATGGCCTCTCGGCCGCGAAAGCATAACAAATTTATCAAAAACAAATTAACTAGTCCACACCATCGCTCTGCACAGTTTCAGAAATCATTTCTTTTTGGTGCTATGAAACTCTACTCTCCATTGCCTGAGCAGTTGAGGAGATTTAATATCAGAAAATTCAAATACAAATTGAAATCATATCAAGCATAGTCGTGTTTATTAGAAAAATCAATAACACATTGGCAGCATATCAGTTTGATTCATCAGCTTTTTAGGGAATAATCACCAATTGATATTTTTATTCAATTTCCTCTTGTCGTGGTACCGTCACCGTTAATTGTTTTTTCTTGATTTCTGTTCGCATTCATTATAGAGTGTTTGTTGGTTGATATTGTGTAGCTCTGAGACAGACTTCGCCAATGGCTACAGAATCTCCTGGAACTCATCAATAAAACCGATTCATTATTATTATTATCATTATTGAAGAAGGGATTGTAGATCAGTTTGTAAACCATTCTATCTGATGAAGCTACTGTCTAACGGAAAATGGTATACTAATTTCATGAATATATCATTCAGTTGAACTCTTTTCATCATAATAAACATTTCCTCAAGAACACCCAGTAGGAACTTTCTTCGATTGAGTCACGTGATTGATTTTCCCTCTCTTCACAGGAATGATGGATGCCCCACTAACAATATTAAAAAAAGCCTACAAGGAAGTGGTGTTACTAAGAAATTTTGTTGACTCGACAACCGAACAAATCATAGCAAGAGGGTCAGCTTCAATAAATCATGCCTTGCAGCGCGTTGCCGGTGGAATCGTAATGGGGGGTTTGGGGCATCTGTTGTGTTTGTATCGGTGGGCCAAACACTGGATTATTACAGTTTCGCTATTGACGTGATGTGGATAGACTCACAGAAAATTGGAAACGGTTTCAATAAATTCTCTTTGTAGGTTTCTCAGTTGGAAATGTGAGAAGTTGCACAGAATATTCTTGTTTCAGGAATTTATTTGTGATTTAATTGTTGTCGGGAAAATTTCAGTTGATATTAATTAATACCTAGCCGTTTTCTGTGACTTTGTTGGCGATAACATTAGTTTCTGTAGTCCAATCATTGAAGATGAAAATATGTCGATATAGGTTCTACACACCTTCTTTATCATCACCTTACAATTCACTATATTTTTGTAACATATTTCAGAAAATTGACAGGTTTGAAGTGCTCAGTTTGAAAAATATTGATCGCTTTAGAGCAATTTCGCAAAAATATGTTTTTTCTCGAAATAAATAAAAAATTGTCATGTTTTTTCCAAATAGATTTTTCGAAAAAGACAATTATTGCAAAATCACCCCTCTGTCACCATCTTTTCGAAAGGAGTTGTCATCACCTTACAATTCACTATATTTTTGTAACATATTTTAGAAAATTGACAGGTTTGAAGTGCTCAGTTTGAAAAATATTGATCGCTTTAGAGCAATTTCGCTAAAAAATGTTTTTTTCTAGAAATAAATAAAAAATTATAATGTTTTTTCAAAGAGATTTTTCGAAAAAGACAATTATTGCAAAATCACCCCTCTGTCACCATCTTTTCGAAAGGAGTTGTCATCACCTTACAATTCACTATATTTTTGTAACATATTTCAGAAAATTGACAGGTTTGAAGTGCTCAGTTTGAAAAATATTAATCGCTTTAGAGCAATTTCGCTAAAAAATGTTTTTTTCTAGAAATAAATAAAAAGTTATCATGTTTTTTCAAAAAAATTTTTTGAAAAACACTATTATTGTAAAATCACCCGTCAGTCACCATCTTTTCGAAAAGAGTTGTTATCACATTACAATTCACTATATTTTTGTAACATATTTTAGAAAATTGACAGGTTTGAAGTGCAGTTTGAAAAACATTGATCGCTTTAGAGCAATTTCGCAATTTCCTCTTTGAAGATGATCACTTGGTGATCGAAACACGTGTCGAGGTGTTAAAAATAACGATTTGGTGTTGGGAAAAAACTCCAGTAATATTCATTTGACAAATTACCTCTGTTGATACCAGTTTTTTCTTAAAGGTCGTTATTTTCACTATATATATTTCTATATAATTTTGATTATGTAATCAATATCCAAAAAAAAAAGAAACAGTTTTCATATGCAGAAACACTTTTTTATGCCAAGTGTTTTTTGGAAAATATTTCTCATCTCTTCTACTCAAAATATAACAAAATTAATGGGATGGAAATATTCACCCCACCAGCACGTTCACAGATAGGTCAAAGGCATTCGACTGCTTGAATCACGAGATTTTTTTAAAAAACTGAAACTATATGGTAAGAGAGGAAATTGAAATGCATCGAGTCTCACCTAACTGATCACCAACAAATATCAACTATTAACAAACGTGGTAGAACATACAAATCTGAGAATGCTACAGTGAAAGTAGGAATACCCCAAGGAAGCATTACGGGTCCCTTGTTATTTATCAACTACATGAACGATTTATGTTATCATTCAAATATGGATAAATTAATTACAGTCTTTGCAGATGACACCAATTTATCAATAGGCAGTGAAACATACCCTGAAGTAGTAAAAACAGGTATAGAAATGTTCAATAATACAAAAGGATGGTTCACTAGGAATAGGTTAATTTTGAATGAATCTGAAACTAATCTCATACTTCTTAGAACTGATCAGTTACACACAGAACGACCTCAAAATTTGAATACTTGAAACATTACTATGAAATATTCAAAAGACACCATGTTTCTAGGACTTCATATTGATGAATTCTTGAAATGAAACAAACATACTGATTATACAGCTAACAAATTGAGCAGAATTTCATATGGACTATGGTGGTTCACAAATATCTCAACAATGAATCAGTAAAAATGTTATACTCTGCCAATTTTGAGTCTGTAGCTAGATCATATTTTGGGGAAGCAATAGTAATACTAAAAAAATATTAGTAATTCAGAAAAGGGCAATCAGAATAATGAATAATTTGAAGTATAATCAATCGTGTAGATATGTTTACAAGAATAATGGGATAATGACGATATACGCTCTTTATATTTATGAATGCTTAATGTTTCTAATGAAAAAATTGACAGCTGTTCATTAACAATATTTATCAACATTCCTATGGAACAAAAAAATGATTTCGTGCTCTCTATACGTAGGTTGACTATAACTGAAAAATTTCTCACTACAGTCAATGAAGCTGTATAATAAATTACCTAATTGAATCAAGAATTTGAGAAGCAAAAATATTTCTGGAGTTTGACTATTTCTTCAACTTTCTATCCGTATTCAAGAATTCGTGAGATTTGTCTTCAATAAAGCAAGCTCATTTGAAAAAAGTTTTCTACTAATAATATCGAATGATAGATGAGGAAAAGTAAAACCGTCCGCAATCTTTTATCCACGTTTCATTGACTACATAATTCATATTTTCATATTCTAGAAATGTTCATATCCTGCAAAGTACTCAAAGTGTCCCGAGAATGTTAATATAAAGTCTTCAAAGATACAAAATCCCTCAAAGTTCCTTTAAAGCGGAAAAGAAATATATACAATGCGAAGGGATTGAATTAAATGCGAAATGCCGCGTACAACCGCACATAAACTGTTGAATGGGCAGCGGAAAAGTTCGAAATCGGGATGGAAACTTGCCGAAAGTTGAATAAGTTCACTATATAGGAGTAATCAAAGGACTTACCTTTATATTCGTGGATGTGACAGTGCTCTGGAACCTAAGAACTACTTGTGCAATTTTTGTTAGAAAGTGCGACAATTAAAAAACAATCATTTTTGAAAACGTGAAAAGTTCATAACAGTGCAGGTGGGGTGCGTTGAAGTGCAGAAGTATCACTGGCTGGTGCTGTTGCGAACTACCATGTGAAGTGCCATTGTGATTTAGTGAGAAACAGCGTGGGTACCAATATATACGTACACAGTGTTCAAGTCAACTCACGACTGCATGACAGAAGGGGAGGTGAGAGACTAATTCATAGAATGGGGTTGCGATGCCGGTTTTGCGCCGAACCAGCTGCTCCTGGGCAAAATCTCTGTGCGCTCTCACTCCTTGTCCGCCTATATGTCTCTCCCAATTTACCGCCCCAAAAATTCCCGCTCTTTAAGTTTTATTTCAACTTGTTACTTCGGGGGTTCAACTGCAGATCTGCCGCCAACGCGTATTTTCGAAAATGGACAGTTACCACTATTTCCCCTCCCTCGGTCTCATTGGCTTCACTATTAACTCTGGACCGCCCATGCCTACGACACTGCCAATTATCGTCCGGAGGCAACGTGGTGGAACTTTGCCGGTTTTATACACAGGGTGATCACCTACTGTTGTTACCATACCGACCCGTGGAAAATTCTGGAAAAAGCCAGCTCGTTCAGTCAAACCCATTTTTATGAATTTTTTTCACAAATTTTGATGGCGCTCCACTGCCAAAATACAATGGCAAAAATCACGAATTGACTCCATTTACCGGTATGAAGATGAGCGACATTGAAACTGCGCGTTTCCCGAATTTGGCGATATTAGCGTCTTGAGATGTGCCATTGTCGGAACGAAGCATTTAACAGTTTAGGTGGCAAAGCAAATTTTCATTGAGGCAAACTCAGGTGAGTTACCAAATAGTTATTGAATATTTCAGTAAGAACAACTTCATTAGCAGTGAAATGAGAGGAGTCACAATTCAGAGATGGTTTTGAAGAAAATCAGAAAATAAATACTGAGTAATACATGAATACGAAGATTCAGTGATACAAAATATTCTAAACTGAAATTGGACATTTCTTTGATTAAGCAACATTTCTTCAATTCTTGTGTAGCTCTTTACTATTGCTGTTTCCCAATCGATGGTCAAGATTGAAGACTTTGTGAACGGGTGTGAATTTTATTTTGAAGACGATTATGAAGACGATCACAATGAACTTCCTAGATTTGAATATCTGCCGCTCAAACAACAAACACAATTTTTCAGTATATCATAAACCCACACATACAGATATAATAATTCACAATCAATCTATGCACCCATACTCTCATGAACCTGCAATGTACCACTTCATGATACAGAGACTTATAAATGTCCCACAAAACCAGTCGAATTTTCAAAAACAATTGAACATAATCAGAAAAAAATATCTAGTTTCCTTCAGAAATAAAGTCTGGATGTAGCATTCAAGAAAAATAACAATTTGCATTCATTTATGCATAATTATAAATATACAGTGCATTTCTTCAATGTCCCCCTCCCTTTTATTTTTTGAATGGATCAACTCAAAAATTTGAAATTTGGGATAATGATATTAATGCATGAATACTTTATTCTGAAGTGAAACTGAAAGATGAAACTTCGAAGATGCCGACTGGGCACCATCTGGAAAAAAAATTAAATAGAAAAAGAGGTCTTGTGACACATTTTTTTGAAGCTCCTGACGAATACTTCACAGCCCTAGAATATGAAGTCAATATCTTCACCTACTACAAAGTGGCGGAACATTTGATAATTTCCTGAAGAGCTATTTTCTGTTTATAAAAACGGCAGAAAATGTCAGTACGACAGCCGTTATTGAAGTGACACCAACATTCACGTTCCCCGGGAAACACATACCTAATATCCAGAAGAAAATAAAGTTTGGGCAGGAATATTGGGAAACCATATTGTGTTACCTCTATTTATCGATGAAAATTAAACAGGGGCACTGTATTTGAATATGCTGGAAACTACTGTTGACTCTCTCATCACTAAATTCGTCGAAGCGAATTCTAATGAAATGGATATTGTATTTCAACAAGATGAAGTACCACCACATTACTCCAGAGAAGTAAGAAACTATTTGGATACTACTTTTCCCGGTCATTGGATTGGCCGTCGAGGTCCTACAGAATGGCCAGCCCACTCGCCAGATTTGACACCGTTGGACTTTTTTTATGGGTCTATCTGAAGCAAAAAATGTATAAAACTGAACCTGCTTCAGTATTGGATATACGGCAGAGAATAATAAATATTTGTAGAGATATTGACGTCACTCTGTTCGAAAATATTCGGCGTGAAATATCGGATAGGCTGTTCATATGTAAAGAAGTTCAAGGCAATCATTTCAAGCATCTTCTGAATCGACCTCAAGCTCATTACTTCATATTATGTGGTTGAATGTCAATGAATTCAGGCAATTATTTAAAGTTCCGCCATTTTGTAGTAGTAAAAGATAGTGACATGATATTCTTGGGTTGTGGAACACTTGTCAGGAGCTTCAAAATGATGTGTCACAAGACCCCTTTTTCCATTAAATTTTTTTTCCCGGTGGCCCCCAGTCGCCACCTTGAAAGTTTCATCTGTCAATTTTTTGAGTCGACCCGCTCAAAATTAAAAAGGGGGGTGACATTAAAGAAATGCACTGTATAGTCAGCACGGGACAAATAAAAAAAATTGTGGTCTACGAGATCAAGTGCGAAGACTACGATGTCTTATTATAAGTCAGACTGACAGCAGTTTCAACCAGAGATTTGAGGAGCATTTGTAAAGTTACACACAATAGATCAGTCTCTCAGATTTGCACCTCATGTTTCACTAATCCTGAAGAGGGGATATTGCAGCTTGAAAACTTTATATTCGAATAGGGAGATACTCAATAGACAGTCCAAGAAATTATGCTTTGGTACTATCTCACGCAAACTACACAGATACTGTATATGGCCCAAGTTTGTTACAGTCTGACAAAAGAAGACTACAAACTTTGCAGAATTCTTGTTCAAGAGTTATCACTGGAACAAAAAAACGACAACCTATTTCTCATCATTTGAGTAGTCTTGGATGGCTGAATATGGAGGCCCGAAGGATATTCCACTCTTGCATTTCATCATATAATCTCTACGAAAGTACCGAGTTATCTTTATGAAAAGATCAGCTTCCGCACCGATGTTCATCACCTGAACTTGAGATTCAAACATCATTTAGCCACTCCATCCTATAAAACTTCATTATTTCGATGCTCCTTTTCAAATAATATATCTCAGCTGTATAATTGACTCCCTGACTCATTGAAGTCACTGTCGCTTGCAAAATTCAGAAAAAAGCTGAAAATGATTTACTTTTAAATGCATTTCTTCTACCAAATTTTATGAAAATCAAAAAATATCTTGCTGATCATAACAACATTGTTGCCTCTTGATACCTCTTTCTACTTACCAATGCAACTTGTAGTATTTTTGGAGATGACATCATTTACCTAGGTTAGTTTTACGCAGTGTATCGAAACAGCTGGTAGCATCAAATGTTAGTGTTGTGTGGATTGTGAAGTATTATTTTCAGCCTACCCGTTCAATTGAAATGAATTTCCACATAGTAGAAGCCAAAATGGTAGAACAATACGAAAACTTGTTGTTTGTTTTGGAACTTCTTTATCCTTCATTCTTCAACAATTAACAAAGTAATTGAACTTTGATATCGCTCACACAGAAGGTCTAAAACTGATACCAACTCTCAGCTACTCCTGCATTTCTCATATCTAGTCAGTCAGAAAATTCCACGCCTCCTTGCTGAACCAATTCCTTGATTTTCTCATTGAAAAACTGTTTTTATTTGTCAATATTCGTCAAATTACGTGTGTATTTCATTTTTGGAATAGAAAAGTTTTGTGAACCTATTTTGAAAGTGAATATTACTGGAGTTCTATTCTTACACCAAATCGTTATTTTTACCACCTCAACACTTGTTTCGATCACCAAGTGATCATCTTCAAAAGGAAGATTGAACTTCCTCTTCAAGATGTGTCAATGTCCCAGTTGGAATCATCAATGTCCAAGTGCAGCCTGGTCATCTATGTGAAAATTGATCTGCTTATGGTAAGGTTAGTCTATCTTGTATTAAGAAACGTTCATTGAGAGCATTTATTATTATTATCAATAAAATGTCTAACCGACTCACGGATATAGAGGGATTTTTGCTTGGCAGAAGCAATCGCGAACTGCTTTATATCGAATTCATTATTTGTGAAGTGTAATACTCATTTAAAAATGTTTACCTGAATATAGTTCCCCATTTTAGTCCGAATACGTTTGCGAACACCTTTAATTTCACAACCATCAATTGATTATTTCAAATATACGTGTTAAATTCGTCAGATATTCGAGAAAATCCTAGATTATGCTGAAGGAACCTTGCAGGTTATGGTGAACTCTGTCAGTATATATTCACAACACTGTCGCATTCACCAAAAGTCGATTCAAGGGTTGAGTGCTGAAGATTAGAAAATAGATATTGAAGGAGGTCAACGTTAATCGCTAATGTTGTCAAGCATCATTTGATTATTACATTTCACTTATTAAATTCGTCGGGAATCCGAGAAAATCCTATATTGTGGTGAAGGAACATTACAGATTATGGCGAAGTCTTTCAGATATATACTCACAACAGTGTCGCGTTCACCAAAAGTCGATTCCAGGTTAAATGCTGAAGATATAGAAAATAGATATTGAAGGGGTGAACGTTAGTTATCAACCATCACTTGATTATTACATTTTACCTATCAAATTCGCGGACATTCGAGAAAATCATATAATATGGTGAAGGATCATTGCAAGCTGTAGTGAAGTCTTTCACAGATATATTCACGGCACTGTCGCCTTCACCAAAAGCCGAGTCCAGGTTAAATGCTAAACATATAAAAATGTTGAAGGTGTTCAACGTTATTCAGTGATGTTATCAATCATCTTTTGACATTACATTATACTTAACAAATTTGTCAGACATTCGAGAAAAATTTTATATTATGGTGAAGGAACCTTGCAGTTTATGGTGTAGTGTTTTATATGTACTAACAACACTGTCGCATTCACCAAAAGTTGAGTTTAAGTCAAGTTCAAATGATAAAGAAAATATGTATCGACACACACGAAATAATATTAGGTTGCGATGCGATGAACGGAGGATTTGCAAAAACCAATGCGATTAATGCATCCTGTGAAATATTCATTGAAAAATAGAAAACCATTCGTTCGCGTTTCTTTTTGAAGTATCTTGCAGATATCAATTTTCATTAAATTCCTTCATTTGAAACTAGCTATTGTCCGCGATTTGGTTTGCGTTCACTGTAGTTTCTGGTTTCTTACTAAATAATTTTCCCAGACTGTATGAAATGTATTCACGTTTTCCAGAAAGCGACTTATTGAAGAGATCTAAGAATCTAATATACTGCTTAGCTGACGACACCACACTTGTCTCGTCATTGTATTTGGATTCCAGGTCGCTGTGGATGAACATCTTCACCGGCCGCTGGAGGTTTCATATCTTAATGAGGATCTAGAAGTGATTTCGAATTGGGGTGAAACTAACCAGGTTCAATTTCAATGCCACGAAAACCCAGACATCGGTTTTCTCCAAAAAGATAAGTGTCTCCGAACCGGATATTATAATGTCAGGTGAGACAATTCCACTTTCTGCTTCGATAAGCTTGTTGGGGGTCAAAATGAAGACCAATATCTCTTGGCACAATCATGTCACTGGAATTGCAAAGGCTGCTTCTCGAAAGCTTGAAACCAAAAAACTGTACAAACCTCAGCAACTTTTGATGCTTTGTAAAGCTCAGATCAGACCTGGAATATGTTATCATGTATGGAGCTCCACCCCTAAGCATACCCCGAAACTATTGGAGTCCATCCGGAAAAGAGCCATTCGCCTAATTAAAGACAACACATCACACGCAAACTTGATAGTCTGGACATCGGAGGTTGGAGATTCTTCTCTTTTTTATAGATACTTTCACAAAAGTTGTTCGAATGACTTGGCACCAAGAGCGATACATATCAGAAATACGCGACGGACTGTGACTGCTCATCGTTTTGAGGTTCAACTGAGTACGCCTTGTTCTTCACTGTTCAGGAACTTTCCCATTTGGTGAATTGTTTTCATGTGGAATAAACTTCCTGACAACTTTTTTCAAATGAATTCAACTTGAATCGCTACTTTCGCACAGGCACCGCTCTTAGAGCGCCTTAGAGGCTTGTTTTAGTTCATGAATACGAAACACTACAAATGTAGTCAAAGTTCCAGCCGAATCAATGGAACCATATTTTTATCTGAAAAACAGAATCCAAATATAATGCATTCATAATCAAACATCAAATAGCATAGTTTCAACATGACATAGGTCTCATCAGTGGTACACAGAAGCACTGATAGACTCAACTGTCTTCAAAGAATATGCTTGAGCATTTTGTTAGTTTTTTCCATTAAATTTCTAAAATGATCCTTCAAGTTGACGTAAATACCAATACTTACTATAATACATTAGTGAGTATTGATTGAGCTATTTTTGAGATGAACACGCAGGAACGTACAGACAAACAGAAAAAAAAATCTAAAAATCATTCAATGAATGAATAAATTGATGGATGTAGCCGTTACTATGTGGTAGGAGATAATGATGAAAAGAGAAATGAACATTTCTATGTTTTTTACCACTTTTATTTGTAACTAACGTTACTGCAGTTTCGTCCTATATGGACATTTTCAAACTCAAACAATAAACTAAGAATGATTCATTACATTCGCTAATATATACCATTCAGGTCTCAGAAATTTATTTGTTTCTCTATCTCTGTTTCGAGTGTGAACTGAATGTTGCTATTGAGTTCATGAATGTCATAAATTGGTTCAGCTGTCGTGTAGTACCTCTGAAACAGGCAAGAATATCGTCTACATATCTGTACCAAAAATGAATATGTTTTAGGTCGGAGTTTACTATCTTGGTCTGCAAGTTGTTTATAAATATGTCTGCTAAAAGTGGACTAAGGGGTGAGCCCATTGGTAAACCTGAATCCTGTTTATAGAATTTGTTGTTGAACTGTAGGTAACTCTGATTCAGGCACACACCGAAAGCTGTTGAAACCTCAAAGGAAGTAATATGGTCTACTTTGGCTTGATCTAATATGTCTAAAATGAGGGGCTTACACTCGTTGTACGGTATGTTGGAGAACATACTCTTTACATCGAATGAAACTAAAATTGAATTTTGTGGCGTGGTTTGGTTCCTCATGTTCATGTTTGGTTCCTACTAAAGTCAGTGAATTTTTAATGCTGTGAGGTGGGACGAAATTGGTAATATTTTTGAACAACTTGTTGAGACGTATTCCTAGTTCTCTTACCGGACTATTTATTTACTAAACTACCGGTCTTATGGGGTTATCCTCTTTATGTGTTTTCATCAGGCCATACAGTTTAGGGCAAGAGGGGTTCATGTTGGTGATTCTCCGTTTTTCTGATTCCGTGAAAATGATGTTAGTATCTAGGAGGAAATTTTTCAGTTCATTTTGACTATTTTTCGAAAATTCAGTTCACTTATTTGTTATTTCCGTACGTTTATTAACAGATTTACTCCTAGTTCTTGGTCCTGTTGGTTTTATAGGTGTTAGATCCAACTACAATTTTTTCTGCGGATTTCTTCAAATTTCTATTTGCTGTTGTGAGTATCTGAAATACACCTACTCAGTTTTTTAGAAATTTTCATCTGCTATATGTTCATATGAGAATCCCATCAATCAATTGGTTTTTAACTAGCTTATTCACAGTTAAACTTGGAGCGATTTTAAACACGTCTGCTCACTTACTCACTCTACGATCACCATTCCAATAAATGAATAAATAAACATCGCTACGAATCACACCAAAGATACCATGTCATGTTAATAATCGACCTGAAAAACAGATATAGAAGTGGTCTAAAATATAAAACCAGACAACTCTTTTTCAAACCGAAACAGGAATTCAATGCTCTTCTGATGTTTATTGTATTCGTTGAAACCCTATATTATATGCTACTCATGCTCTCTCTTCATTTTAGTAAGAAAATAGCAGTATTGCCAAGGTGGAAATGACTAGCTCTTCAGCTTGCGGAGGCAAGGACGCGAGTTGATTTCATATTCTTATAGGAATTCAATTGAAAGTATTGAAGAGAAGTCTCCAAATCAGCGGGTCCCATTTGAACGCCATCTACAGTGAATTACAGAAATATCATACTCCGTTTTCAATACTCATCACTGTAGAATGACTAATTTGCACTTAAAGTTCCGCTTTTTGTTTCAATAGAATCAAAAATATCAGAGAGTCAAAAGATTCAAACAATTACTAAAAAAATCAAGGTACCAACGATTTTCTTCTCTTCACTCCTCTGATATGTGATCGAGGATTCTGGTAATCTTCATCATCAGCTGTTCAGGAACTGTCTTCGATTTTGGTATCTATTTCTTAATAATAACTTCATCTACAAGCTTGCTTTGTATTCGTCCCAAATTATAAAGTCGACCACAAGCTTGAGTTCGCCTTGATTGTTTTTAATTTGCCTAGCAGAACTCTAGCTTAAAAAAAGTGTTGTAAAAATCCTGACCAATTCATTAATAGTGGAAATTAACTAATTTTCTTTCATATCAACAATAATATTGTACTTTCAAAGCTGATATATCCTCGTTATATCCGTTAGCCAGAAACACATCCTTTAGATGACATACATCCTTCTATAGCTCTTTCCTCAAGAAGTTCATTTCACATGAACGCAGTTCTCCAGATGGAAGACTATACATCATGAACAAGAAAAATTATTCAGAGAAACATTGTAGAGGATGAATGTTCACTACGTGGTAGTAAATTATAATGAAGAAAAGAGAATTGAAACTTTCTATGTTTTTACCACTTTTATTTGTAACTAACATTACTGCAGTTTTGTCCTATAAGAACATTCTCAGAGTTATACATTGAACTTTAATTTTCAAACTTATACATTAACTGCAGTAACGTTAGATACTGCCAGCCACCGAAGAAAAAGACCAAAGACAATGAACTATGTTCCCAACATAAGTTCTTTGACAAATTTGTCAATCTCACGAACACCAGTTTCACAGAACATGAAACTCGTCTATTAGAAAAAGGTCTCAATTACAATATTAAACCCAACATGAATTCGACAAATTTAGGGAGTAGATACAGATGTTGCGTTGATGTGGACGTGTTACGCCAATAAACATATTGCTGCAGAAATTTTAAAATATGAAAATATGCATGAAGGTAGGTTCAATTGGGAATTAAACCTAGTGAAATCGATAAAAGAGAAATCGGCAGATTGTAACATTGTTTTTACACGAGCTGACAAAGGCAAAACGGTCATAGCCATGAACAAAGAAAAATACGTGGAGAAGACTTCAGACTTTCTAAATGCTGGCATGTACGATAGTCTCAGAAACGACCCCGCCCATTTATTTATATCAGAAAGAAGTCAAGGAAACTTTAAAAAATATTCATTTTATCATGGATATAACGGAAAAATTCCGATCGTTAGTCATGAACCCACAACCACCTAAATTGTATTCGTTGATTAAATTACACAAAGACAACTACCCGATAAGACCGGTAGTTTCTTTCGTCACAGCCCTTTCAGTTAAAATATCTGAAAAACTCATTGCAATTATTCAAAACCACACCAATTTCAAATCAAAATTCAGTTTGAGGAATTCAAACCATTTGATGAATGAAATTCAAGATATTACACTCCCGGATAATGCCAAATTTATTTCATTCGATGTGAAGAATCTGTTTTCCAATATCCCTCCGAATGAAACGATTACTCTGGTGGAGAATCTATTAGACAAAAACTCTATCAATCCGGTAGTGAAAAATGAAATATTAGACTTGCTTACAGAATTACTTCCAATTCAATGAAACGTTTTACTCATCCTGCAAAGGTATCATATTGGGAAACCCACTTAGTCCTCTCCTGGCAGAGATTTTCATGGACAATTTGGAGAGAAAAATACACAGTAATCCACTGGTAGAAAGTTTCGTGTATTGGTATAGAAATGTGGATGATATCCTGGTATGTTTCACAGGAACGAACAGACAGTTGAAAAACGTTTTGAAGTTCATCAATTCTCTCCACCCTTCTATCACTTTCACAATGGAGATGGAACAGGACGAGTCTATACATTTTTTGGACATGACAATAACAAAAGTTAACAACAAACATGATTTTTCAATTTATCATAAACCGGCACATGCATATATTATCATTCATAATTCGTCCACTCACCCATATCAGCATAAGGTTGCAGTTTTCAACAGTATGATCCACAAACTGATAAATGTGCCCTTGTCAGAGGCGAATTTCAATAAAGAACTGAATATAATAAAACAAATAGCCGTCAACAATGATTACGATAGCGGTCTGATACATTCTTTATCATCAAAAAAGTTATACAGTCAAGCTTTGAAAAAAGTTTACCCAATTCGAAGAGAAGACAAAAAAAGTTATAAAACCTTAACATACTTAGGCCAACCCACTACAAATATTCCAGATTTTCTGCACAGCAAAGGTGTAAATACTGCTTTCAAAACCAACAACAACTAAGGCATGCACATTAAGAATAACAAAGATAAAAGTTCAGTTTCTGAAAAATCAGGAGTGTATAAATTATCGTGTGGGTCATGTCCGATGTTTTATATAGGTCAAACTGGAAGAACGTTCAAAGCCCGCATGAAGGAACACAAATATAGTTTTCAGAATGGAAAAATAAATTCCACATATGCCAGTCATTTAATCTCAGAAGGACATGAGTTCAACATGAATACAAACCCCTCCATTTCCAAAAGAAAGGTTTGAAACTTAACCTGTTGGAGAGTATGGAAATTAACAAATTCAAAAACTCCCAACATCTTATAAACGATCAAACTGAATTGAATAATTCGCCATCATTGAATCTGTTCATTTGCAGGTAAAATAGTTAGGTATATATTTACTGGTATACTTTCGAAAAATTTATTGACGACATTGTTAATGAATTCATACCTTACCTTATCAGGTAGATTCATCTTTCAGGTAGACGAGTAGGTACTAGGTTTAAGTATGAAATGGTTGTAATTTAGAAGTAACTCTCAGTTTATGCTTAAGTAAGCTATTATATAGCGAAACACTTGTTGCGGTTTTTGTAAAACCCTTTATAGTGAAAATCATACAATAAAATGTATTGATTAGTTTTTTAAATAAGAGTGGTAAAAACATAGGAAGTTTCAATTTTCATTTCTTCATTGTAGAGGTAATTATCATCATTAACCAAACTGACTCGCAATTTCACAAAACTCGGTGAGTCTATCTAATATATCTTCAATTTTTCCAAATTGATTCAATCGTGAAAACGTTTATTGGAAATGTATATAAAACTCATGTTTGAATTCTAATTATAGTGAACACCTCTAATACATTTGCTGTGTTTTGTAAATTTCAACAATCCCCAATTAGCATGTGTTTTATTTTCTGCGTATCAATTATTACGTATATTGTTTTAAAACCATGTATATGCCTCACAAAATGTGCGTTTCTGAATAACAAGTGCTGGTCACACTTCGGGAAAGCGGGAAAATGGGGGGATACCGCGATAATTGTTTGGGCCGTAGGGGAACAATTCTACATTACAAAAAACTTCCCTTTTTGTTGTAATCAGCCAGTGGCACGATGAATAGCTTAGTTGATGTGGCTTTCAAGAAATCCTGTCGCTTTTTTGAATGAGCATGAATAATTTTTACTAGAATGTTGTAAATACAGTCTGTGTATGTCAAAGTGAGGTTTCATTAACAGTTTGGGGTGAAGGAGTGGAGTTTCAGATATCAATGCATTGTGCTTTTTTGAATTTTCTTTCAATAGAAGCTTGGCGTTATAGTTATATATAGTTATATGTTAGAAATAATAGGGTTGCATAGGTATATACCGACCGGTTCAGAAGTTATGCCGAATATGACAAAGAGCTGATCTATAAAGCTGTCCCAATTTTAATTGAAAAATCATTTAAAGAGTTTGATAAATTGATTTAGGCTTTCGCGGTCGAAATTTTCATTGTGACGATCTTCATTCGGGTTTAAAGGCCGTGGCAGTCCTCCGAACTCCGGGCACTCGCACAGGACATGCCTGACAGTTTCATCTTCCTGTTCACACATCCTGCATAGAGATGTGTCCACTAGCCCCATATTATGGAGGTGTTTCCTTAGTTGACAGTGGCCAGTCAGAAATCCTACTGTTAGGCGTAGATTTTTCCTGGTCATCGCCAGATATTTCTTCGGCGCCAGCTTTCCAGGGTCGCCCAAGGTGATCATGGCAAGATTGCATCCTTTGATCTCATTCCACCTCTTTAATAATTGAGCATGGATGTAACATTTGACTAGTTCTGCAATTGTCGAAGTCATCAGTCCGTAGGTGCCACTGGTTCCTCAAATTCTTAGTCCAGCCGCTTCTTTGGCTAAAGAGTCGGCAATGCGATTACCTTTACTCCTGTCGTGCCCTTCAACCCACCTCAGGGTAATGTTATTATCTATCGAGGCTTTGGCTAAATCTTCGTGACACTCTAGTACCAGTCCTGAGGTTATAAGTTGTCTGTTCAAGGCTAATAGGGCTTGTCTGCTGTCAGTGCAGATTGTTATGTTTTTTCCAGAAATTCCTTTCTTGGTTATTTCTTTTGTGGCGATTGAGATACCAGCCAGTTTTGTTTGGACCACGCTGGTATTTCTTCCCATTCCCCACTCAATCCTTAGGCTTAGTGATCTGGAGTACACTCCACATCCTGAGCCTTCTTTGGTTATTGAGCCGTCTGTATAAATCCGTATTGCATTTGTAGCATCTGACTCTCTGTTCTGCTTAATTTGTATTTTGTAGGGTTTATTAAACATAAACCTGGGTTCAATTGCATCACTTGTTGCCTGCAGCAAAGGTTGCGCAGTAAGCGCTTACCGCCATAGGCCCAGCCTCAATTGACCCATTCCTACTTCGAGGTCTAATAGTGATTCGACGATTATCCATAAGAATTTTCCTCACTCTCTCAACATTTTTATCGATTGTTGATGTGCTAAGTTGGACGTCATTTACATTTCCTCGACCTCTTGTGAAAAGCTTATAAACATTTTTCTGACTCGAAGTACAATCACCGTATGCCACTGTCAACATCTCAAGTGTGTTTGAGCACTCAATTCCATATTTTACACAAAATTCGATGCAAATTCTTCGAACCATTTTATTCGATAGCAGAAAGTCGCAAAATACTTCTAACTTTTATGCCTCTCACCAATTAAGTAAACATGCCGAACAGCTGTTACTGTGAACATATGTTCGAGACGAGTATACCAACATAAAACAATTAAAAAATCGCTAATCGAATGTACGCCTTCCCGCGAAATCTGAACATTCACCTTATTTTTTTAAACAGACCTCGTACACGTCGAAGATTCATCTCTTTCCAATCATGGCAAGCATATTCCATGATATGAGTCTTTGATCCTGAAATTCTGTGAAAGAACTGAAATATCAAAAATATACGTCTTACGGGTTATTCGAACTTCACATGCTTTGGGGATCCTACCGACTGCGCCACTCAAATATTCGGAACGGAAAATTGTCTTTCAAAAAAAGTATTCATTTTGTGAAAGGACAAGGAGAGACGATTTTCTTTAGCAAGAGTTACAAATAGAATCATAAGAATATAGCTTGAAAAGATGTACATCACTCCGCAAATTCAGATAAGGATTTCTCGGAAGAGTGCTGTCAGCAGATCATGTTTCTATGAGAACAGCAAATCGTGGGAACCGTCGTTCCATAGCTCGAATTAAGTCATAAACAGTTCATACTGTTCTTCTCTTATAGGTTCATAAAAAAGTCCGCAATGTCAAATGTCTATCTATCAAGGATGAGTCACTTAATGAGTAGAATTTGGAGCTTTTGGCGTGAAATAAAGCTATTGAAAACACGTTTTTCTCACCAGAACAGAAATGCTGTCTCTCGTCGCCCGTTTCGCGTATCAACTTAGTAACATCAGTTTGTCATCTGCTGATAATGCTAGTTTGGTCAGCGAAACACGCGTTAGAAGACAGATTTTTGTTCTGGTGCCCGAAGATTCTATCGTATAGCAAAACACGTGTCGTGGTTCCGTAAACTTCAAGTGTATGTTGCTTAGTATATCCATTTTAATCTTTCAAATAATGAGCACATACAACGAAACTTTATATTTAGCTCAATCATTCGATGTGGTGTAATAATATAAGCATCAGTAACCCAGGTATAAGGCTTAAAATCCCTCACAACTGAAAGTTCGTTAATTCCTTCAAAATTAGTTTTTGTTTTTCGAGGAATTTCATTACAACAGTCGCCCCAAAAATGTTTTAATTTCCTGAAGCTCTAATTACCTCTGTAAAGCTCATTCATGCGTTACTTCACGAATAAATAGGACAAAGGTGCCTCCGCTGCTGGTTTTAATACCGGTACAAATGTATTTGAACGTATAATTTCATAATGGGGATGTTGACTACTTTTGGGAGTGTCTAAAGCCACGCATATCTACAAATTATTTTTCAAATAATAGGTTGAAGATGAATTCTGAATTACGTTCCAAAGTTTGCTATAAAAGGTCATCACGTGATGCTGGGTTATCACATTTTCCCTAACACTAACAAACTAATACAGCGATATTTGTTTCAAAGTTTGAAAACAGTTGTAAATTATTAATCTTCGACTTCATTTCTTCCACTTCCACTGTAATTTTCCACTTACGTTTTGTATTTACAGCTATACAAATTGATTTGAGAAATCAATGAAATATATTTGTCAAGGCTCAATAAATTATTAAAATGTGTTACAATTCGTTTTGTTTTTCCCGATATCCAGCTGTTGTCTCCTCACGAAAAACAAACCTCAGAGTATTAACGATAATGAATAGAAAACCCAACAATTCGAATATTATTCTATTTAAGAATGAAAAATATGAAGTAACCTAACTGTTGACAATGAGACAATACCAATATATTTGAGGTAATCAAAGTTATAGTTTCTCTCTGACTTTTGGTTACTTGTCAATACTATTCAAAATTATTTTATACAAGTTATATTCTACCATCCATGGTTATATTCTCATCAGTATGGTATTTTACTTACATCTGGTACTGATTTCTTTAACCGATTTCCCCTCTGCAAAATTAAAAAGAGTTCGGCAAACCTTTGTTTAACAAAAATTACGAGCAAGCTGTCGCTTCCAAAATTCTCGCCTACCACCAGTGGCGCAAATATCCCAGTGCCGAAAACTGAACTAGGTTTTTGTTTGAAGGTGGTTGACAATGTTTCGTGGTTCATTTCATCAGTTCGGACTTCCATTGTCTAATATAATATAAAATGATTTGAAATTCTTGAAAAAATATTAAAAAGATTAACCGAAAATAACAATTTTATTTGAACAAGAAAACTGAAATTACAATGAAATAACCTAAAAACCAAACAACCACCAAAAAATAAAAATTGAAATATTAATAAAAGCTGAAAATTAAAATTTATTATTGACAAAAANCTTTGTTCTTCCCCGACAGTTCCGATGACCAGATCTGTCGAAGTTTGTGCTGATACTTGCCGCGGAGAGAGTTTTTCACTGCGGTTACCTCTTGTGAGTGGCGTTGTTCCACCCCGAGGTAAGTATACGTCTCTCCGGCATCCAGATGGTGTAAGATGCTTCCATCTACGAGCTGCACATTCTCTCCGTAGTCCCTGCATCGCCCTCTTTTGAGATGGACCATTGCACATTCATCTACCCCGAATTTCATACCGATAGCATGTGTGTACTCTTCCACTACTCTTAAGGACTGTTGGAGATCGTTCTCTCCAGAGGCATAAAGTTTAAGATCATCCATATAAAACAAATGGGTGACTTTGTGCCTCCGGTTTCCGGTGGTGCCACAGTTATACCCTCGAGTGTTTCTGAGCGCAACGGATAATGGCATTATTATTATTAAAAGATTTCAAACCAAGTTATGTCACGACGTTTTGATTGTTAGTATCCACAATCGTCTTCGGGTGATAACTGGACTTATTCCTCTGAGATCCGACTATTTATAGGCCATTCGAGTGCTTTCACCTATCTCCTCTTCTCTCTTTCCGCTTCATTGGTTTTTAGCGGGAGATGACCGTTTGGCGGGAGTTGGTCGTTTTTCGTTTGATTAGAGGTTTCCATATGTTACGTATCTCTACGCTAACTTGACTAAATGCGTTGTTGGACAACATATACGCGGCTTCTTTGAATTTTCTCCTAAACCAGTGTAATTCCTAATCATGGAATTACTAGGATGCTGTGTACGAAACTGCTACTTTCAGTCGCTTTGCTATCAGTGTTATCAAAAATCATGAAGAAAGTGGAAAGTGGACATGAAGTGGTGTTCTCCAAAAAGATAAATGTCTCCGAATCGAAAATAATAATGTCAGGACAGTACCAACAGTCAGGTGAAGTACCAACTGAACTAAAAACTATCTTCTATTATACCTATACCAAAAGGACCAAATACAAACCAAGCTATTCAGTTGATACTAATAAACATGATTAATGCTACAGCTAAAGTATTGGAAAGGGCTGTATATGAACAGATAGTGGATTATTTGGAGGGTAACAGGGTCCTTTGTCAGTAAAATATAAAAAAACTAGTACACATAATTCTTTATTTTACGAAGAAGTAGATTGTTTTAATGACCTCCCTCAAGAAATTAAAGATAGTGGTTCGAATATATTTAAAAGACGATGCAACTTTTGATGCTTTATAAAGTATTCATTTGAAGAATAAATGATGAAAGGTAGTAGAGTTTGAGGCGTAAAATGAATTCGACTCGTTTTTGACCAACCAAGTTAGCATCTTCAGGAGATTGTGTATACTAATTCCTAATTCTCAAAATGCTCTCTTTTTATAACTAATAAGGTACACTTTCACTTTCCGGCACACATCAATGACTTCGGGTAGAAATTCGCGGAAAATGTTCTCGTGAGAGCCGGGTCAGATGGCTATACTGGAATCAATAAAGTCGCCCCGGAGCGCCAATTGATTTTTATTGTTGTTTTTATTTTATTTTTATTGCTGTTTTAAGAAAAATTTAATATTTCTATAAAATCACATTTTGACATCTCTTGTCAGTTAACTATTTTCATGTTATCGCATTGCTGTGAAGTGGCCGTGTCAGGTGACGACGAATCATCTGGTTACCAACAAACAGTATTGTTTACAGCTCACGCTGTCACATTTGGAGTTCTTGTTGGTGTTCAATGTCTTGCAAAATGAAGAACAATATTGAAGAATTGTGTATTCCTGACGATATTGAAGACACTGCAAAAAGAACTTCAATTGAATTGTTACCAAAAGAGTCGGCTCAGAAAATCGTGTCAAAAATACTTTCAGTACTAGTGTTCAACATATTTTTAACACGCACTACTTTGTAAACATCATCTTTTAATACTTTTGCCAACCTTTGAAAATGTCTCTTTCAATGACAGTTGTGCTAAATATTCATTTGTTCATCAATTTCTATTTTGTTCCCAATACGACGACATTCTCAGCAACTTCTCTAATAACATCTGTATCTGTAGAGTAGGGAAGGTGAGTATAAGCCCACAGCACTTAGACCACATGTGACCCATGTGACCCACATGTGAGATGTCACTAGGAGACATCTCCTTTATATCAGCAGGTGTAGGACAAGACTCGCCGAACATACACTCCTCCGAACTCCGGGCACTCGCACAGGACATGCCTGACAGTTTCATCTTCCTGTTCACACATCCTGCATAGAGATGTGTCCACTAGCCCCATATTATGGAGGTGTTTCCTTAGTTGACAGTGGCCAGTCAGAAATCCTACTGTTAGGCGTAGATTTTTCCTGGTCATCGCCAGATATTTCTTCGGCGCCAGCTTTCCAGGGTCGCCCAAGGTGATCATGGCAAGATTGCATCCTTTGATCTCATTCCACCTCTTTAATAATTGAGCATGGATGTAACATTTGACTAGTTCTGCAATTGTCGAAGTCATCAGTCCGTAGGTGCCACTGGTTCCTCAAATTCTTAGTCCAGCCGCTTCTTTGGCTAAAGAGTCGGCAATGCGATTACCTTTACTCCTGTCGTGCCCTTCAACCCACCTCAGGGTAATGTTATTATCTATCGAGGCTTTGGCTAAATCTTCGTGACACTCTAGTACCAGTCCTGAGGTTATAAGTTGTCTGTTCAAGGCTAATAGGGCTTGTCTGCTGTCAGTGCAGATTGTTATGTTTTTTCCAGAAATTCCTTTCTTGGTTATTTCTTTTGTGGCGATTGAGATACCAGCCAGTTTTGTTTGGACCACGCTGGTATTTCTTCCCATTCCCCACTCAATCCTTAGGCTTAGTGATCTGGAGTACACTCCACATCCTGAGCCTTCTTTGGTTATTGAGCCGTCTGTATAAATCCGTATTGCATTTGTAGCATCTGACTCTCTGTTCTGCTTAATTTGTATTTTGTAGGGTTTATTAAACATAAACCTGGGTTCAATTGCATCACTTGTTGCCTGCAGCAAAGGTTGCGCAGTAAGCGCTTACCGCCATAGGCCCAGCCTCAATTGACCCATTCCTACTTCGAGGTCTAATAGTGATTCGACGATTATCCATAAGAATTTTCCTCACTCTCTCAACATTTTTATCGATTGTTGATGTGCTAAGTTGGACGTCATTTACATTTCCTCGACCTCTTGTGAAAAGCTTATAAACATTTTTCTGACTCGAAGTACAATCACCGTATGCCACTGTCAACATCTCAAGTGTGTTTGAGCACTCAATTCCATATTTTACACAAAATTCGATGCAAATTCTTCGAACCATTTTATTCGATAGCAGAAAGTCGCAAAATACTTCTAACTTTTATGCCTCTCACCAATTAAGTAAACATGCCGAACAGCTGTTACTGTGAACATATGTTCGAGACGAGTATACCAACATAAAACAATTAAAAAATCGCTAATCGAATGTACGCCTTCCCGCGAAATCTGAACATTCACCTTATTTTTTTAAACAGACCTCGTACACGTCGAAGATTCATCTCTTTCCAATCATGGCAAGCATATTCCATGATATGAGTCTTTGATCCTGAAATTCTGTGAAAGAACTGAAATATCAAAAATATATAACCACAATTTAAGAGGTTTATATCATCAGAAAAGTATTGCCAATCAGACCAATGAGTTTGCCTCACTGAGTTTTCAAAAGGTAATTCTGACATAAATCCCTTTCCCATCCCATGCTCTGCCATCAGCCAAATCTCGAGGTTTCGCTGCTACAATCTTGAAAAATCTCTGACAGATGTGTCGTTTGAAAAAGAAATCGCGTCCCGATTCAGTTATATAACAGATTGATCACAAAATGTACGATTGTCGTCTGTAAGAATCACGTATCAATTGAAAATTGAATGAACTATTGGCTGAAGAAAAATCTACAGCTGTTTCAGATCATGTACAAAATTTATCTTCGTTGTTTTCACCTTATCAGAATGACATATGTGCGAAGCTTGTTCCAACTGGATTTCATTGATTTGTGTAATTTATTACTGTTACTTGCACCGTGTTTCTTGGGTATTTTTCGATGTTTCTGTATTTCAAACCTGATATTTTTTAACTGGCGATAAAAATAATTCAAATAGACTCAAGTCAATTAGAAATGACTCTATTCACTCTGAACTTTTCCACTGATAAAAGTGTAAGTGAGAGCTTATATATCAAACATTTTTGTAAGTCTGTAAGACAATTGATAGTCCGGTCAAATTAGACCAAAAAATAAGAGTATAGCTACCTGAATTCCCACCAAGCTGAAAATCAGTAAGATTGTTTAAAACATGACTGAAATGAAATTTGAGAGTTTCCCATCTTTCCCCTGTAAGGAAAAAATTTTATTCAAGGTCAAAGGTCGAAGAAATGAGTTTTTCGCGATTTTAAGCAAAATGGTAAGTTTTGTCATACCAATACTTTCGACAAAAATTGTACACCATAAAATGTTCTACAAAAAATGTACCAATACTTTTTTGCTACAAGTCACCGTTTTTGAGATATAACGATTCAAAAAGTTGTAAAAGTTGTAATCGTTATAATATGCATGAGTGCGCCACGTGTATACATCTCTGTAGCTGTAATATATGTTAAAATATTTTTCTATCTGTCATTGTAACTTACACTTATAATATAAAATATACATAAGTTATAACTATAAGAATATATCAGGTAAAATGAAACTCAGTCTCTCAATTTATACGCCATTGTAACTTCAAGACAACATCTGTTCATTTCTATGTTGAAATAAAAATTTACTGTTGAAAATATATTGGTAAAACAAGCTAATAATGATTCTAATGTACTGATGATTCAAATGAAATATTTTTCAATGCAGGAAACAATGATTTTCTGGAATATAATTCAGAAATACTATCTGAAGTCTGTAGTATCCATGTTAGTCAGTAATCACATGTTGAAAGGTGGAAGCTCGTTTATCTCTAGCTCGTACAAGTTTGGACTTTTGACGATTGTCATTCTTAATGAGGCGGGAGTTTGCTAACGAAGAAGCACATCAAAACGAATTTCATCTTTTCAACACACACAAATAGGAAATATAATACAACACGGATAGATGCTTTCATTCCATACATTATGTTGCATTATGTTTCTCAAGACATACTAATTTATTCATCAATTTCTGTTGTGTTCCCTTCAAATTAGTCCCCCTTAGATAAAATACTCATGTTTCAGCGTTTTTTCCAATCTTTGAAACAGTTCTGATAGGCACTTTTTGGTATGTCCTTGACCTCTATCAGCGATTTGTTTTGATCTCCTCAATCGTCACAAGAAGCCGTCCTTTCATCGGTCTCTTCAATCTTGGGAACAGGGAAATGTCGCACGGGGGCAAATCTGGTGAATGAGGTGTCTGAGGCATGATTACGGTGTTGATTTCCGCCAGTAATGACGTGCTGTGATCCCATGAATTGTTCTTCCACGATACGATTTCTTCGTATTGCGCTAGCGGCGCATAACTTCAAGATAACACTCCTAATGGCAAAAACTCTTGGTGATAATCGGAGAAAAACCTTGACATTTGATCGAACTTGGCGTGCTTTTTTGATCTTGGTTCTTCTGGGCTCTTCCACTGAGACGGTTGGACTTTGGTTTCTATGTCATAACCATATACTCATGATTCGTCCCCAGTTATGACCTTTTTGAGCGAATCCGGATCGTCGTTGACGTCATTCAACAATTCCTGGGCGATGCCCATGCGACGGTTTTTGGTCAAAATTCAGCATTTCGGAAAGAACTTCGCTGCTACACGCTTCATGCCTGAAAATTCCGAAAAACTTGCAAGGCATAAGCCAACCAACATGCCAACCTTCTCAGCAACTTCTCCAATATTGATTTGATGATTCTCAATAACGATTTTCTTCTCTTTCTCAACATTTTGATCGGTTGTTGATATGCTGAAGCGTCCAGAGCGAACGTCGACTTGTACCACTTGTAAACATTTTTCTGACTCAGAGTGAAATCATTGTACATGGCAAGTCACATTTTTAGGTTCTGAAGTGGGTTCCACTAAAGACTCTTTCGATTTAAAGATGGCGATTTGATGTTTTAGAAAAAGCCTAGAGAGTTTGGATTGAAAGTTTTTTCTTTTGTTTCAGTACCAAAGTTAATAAATTGACCTAATGAGTTACTTATTAAAAAGTGAAATCCAATCAGCAATCCCAAGTTATATTTCCGTTGTAAGTGTTTGGGTATTGACAAAGGATAGTAAACCCTATGCAAAACACAGAAATTAGATATGACTCTCTTGTCAATATCCAAACAGACTACAGTACTACATTCATCTCATACTTTTTGTGACAACCTGTACACCCGATAGTGTTTTCCGATTCTGAGCGATTTTTACAACTTACAGTTATCACAAATCGTCACCTCAGTAGCCAAGTGTCCTAACAAATCTTTGGTTGCTTCTTTTTCTCAGACTTAGGGGGACATGGCTGGACTTCCGCACACCACACACCGCAGGGATGGCAATTCGGCGGTGGGGTGAAACCGGTGGGGCATCCTTTGTCCTGACACTGCTTCTTCGTTCTTCTGTAATCTTCGCAGCATGAGTTCTTTCTGTCCGAAGTGACACCTTTGCATTTGTCCTTGCGAGGATCGTAAGGACCCTGGTTTTCAGCGCAAGCCCCGTCTGGATGCCAATCTATATTGTAATTGTTGTAGAAGTTGGCGTATCGTGTCTACTCTGCTTCTTCATCCGACATTACGTTCTGTGATTTCCATTATCTGTTGGGCAAGATAGTCGGAGAAGTTTCACTGGTTCCGGCGTAATTGGTGCCAGTATCGGTGGTTGGCAAACCATACAACAGGTAGCGAATAGTTTTGTGTTCGGTTGAATTGGGACGCAGGCAGGAGGAGGACACGGGCAGGAACTGGGATCTCCTTCCATTTCCTTCACTAAGGCTTTTAGCTTCCCCAATAAAGCTCCTTCCGCACAGGCCATTTTACACATAGAATTTGGACACACACAAACATAAAATGAACTAAAATTTGAGCAACAGACCAGAATGGACCGTGAAGATGAACACAAAAATTTGTTATTCATAGGTTTTTGTTTGTCTTTTCCCTACACAAAATTCAAGATTCTCTAGTGTCTGAATAAGATGAAAAAGAGTTACTAAGTTGTTTCTTTTCCTCCTAGAGAGCAGTCTGATATTCTGTTTTGTCCATTCATTCTGAGAAGCACTACATCCTTTTGGGCTTATTGCATTCACTCTAATTTTCTGATGCCAAGCTTTCCAATATTATTGTTTTCCAGTTTTTTTATAAATTTCTTGTTCCAAACTTATCATATTTTTCTGGCCTTTTTTTTGGTTCATGTCTCTATCATCTTGTTTCATTGCCCACAGCTGAGCTCAGCTGTAATGTCGATCCTGACTCTGCTGAGAAGTTATTCAGTTCTTTTCTCAGGTGAGTTTTCATAAAGGTTTTCTCGTAAGTATTTCCAGTTATATTTTTCCAGCACTGTCTATCTTTCTCACTGACCAATTTCCTGATCTAGTTCCATGCTATAGGTTTTGGTACCCTCACAGTACATGGAGTTGATGACTCTGGCCTAGCTCAATCATGAACTTTTTTCGTCTTCAACTCCTGAGTGACCTTACCCCAAATATATATTCAATCTAATCCCATTCTCCAGTTCCTTCAGTTTTTCATGGCTTTCCCGATGTCAGTGTTGGTTTCATGATATCCTAGTGCAACATGGCTACCTGAAATAGTAATGATTCATCCTTTTCTAACAGACCTCAAATAACTATTTTTCGTGTATCTCAAAATTGTGTACCTTTCCACCTTGGAGATGGATGTCAAAAAGGTATCTACATTGTGAATTCTTTCGGTCAATCCTATTCTCGAAATGACTGTCCAATATCAATTCCTCACGGTGTGTGTCTATCAAGGTGACATTTCTGTCAAGTCAATTCGGTATCATTTTCATATTCGTTTGTTCACATACTTTGAAATTCTTATTCTGCCAGATCTTTCGTAACTCAGTTAATTTTCCAGTCTGCATCAATCCACTTGCAACTCTCGTTATTACAAGAAGTGAAGGAACTACATTTCAAAGTGTATCCAGTATAGATATTGCTATGATTCTATTGTATTCGCAAATGAGTCTTTGCTGCCTGTCTAGATTGTTAATAGACTGTTTGTCTCATCTTCATCCAACAAACCAAAGTAGCATAATGTGTTGTCGTGGATTCGACCATCATTGGGTATAATCCAATACGTCATATCTGGTTTCAGTTCCCATATCTTTCCGTTAGTGCATCTCCACAACATCAGTACAGTAAGCAGCATTTTCCTTCGCCCGTTCATACTTGTGGCCTATTGAGTTCCCACGGGTATGTGGTAAGTCGTTCACCACATCAATAGTATCCCCCGCATAGAAGCAAAGCTAAGTACTCTCAGGGGTTGTCTGGTATCCCAGAGAGTCTGCTGGTGATAACTGATAAGACCAAGGAACCATCCATCCTTCTGGCACGGGTCGCACGATACCATTGTGTGAGTGATCCCCTAGATACCGGGTTCACAGTCTTACTCAGCGAAACAATTATGAAACGATTTGGCAGCAGACCAAATACACACAGCTATCATCTTCGCCCCCTAATGAAACCTAAGAAGGACTCGGGGAGAATACAATGTTGGGAAGAGCAGCTCAACATAAACCCATCCATAACGATAAAAGTAGCATTCACCAAGAGGACCAAGATGAAAAGATGACTTCTAAATTCCGAGGTGAAGATCTACAACTCTTAAGAAAGGTCAAATATCATGAAATGATACCATAGGCTGGACTGATCTGGAAGCAACTGTTGGAGAAGATGAAGGAAAAGGCAAAAATAGCACTGATGCTGTCAACATGCACTTGTGAAGAGACATGGGTGCTGGGACACTGGATATACTCAATGATGGTTAGCCACGTGATGAACTTTTTTTTTGCGGTTTCTGAATATAAAAAAAGAGACTTCTATCAACAGAAGAGGCGGGGTATGTAGTGAAGGGAGTAACGAGAGCATTAAGAACTACACTTGACTTCATTTTTTGCAACAACAGGGGATGCCAAAGTGGCTAATTCGGAGTGGATATCTGCCCAATATAATTCAATGTCCATCATTTTATTAGCTAGGGTAGTAGTTATTTTCCGGTTGTTGGGGGAGGTAAATGTTTTGAATTTCAATTTGGAATATCAGTTTTTTGATGGGTATTTGTCTCTCATAGACCCAATCATTAGCCTGATTTTGATTTTCGTTACAACTTTACCATTCTTGGATCAATGGGTGGCCTCTTCCATTGTTTTACTCGAACCATCCCTGCTCTCACCGACAATTTCTTCAACTACTCCTCATACATTTCAAATTACTTAGCTAGAAAAAAACCCAATAATAATTTGATTGATGATCTTTACGGTAAAAAGTTCATGCCAAATTATTAGCTATTGCAAAGTAATTGATGCGTTTCATGAATGAAGAGAATTTCATAGAATCCGGCTGGCAATCTTCAATGAATCAAGCTGATCGATCTCGGAACTGGAGTGTTACTTGAAGTGACTGATGTGTGGCTTTGCAACAAGTAAACAATGGAAACTGATCGATTCCCTTCGAATACTTTAATTGGAAATGTCTGGATTGTTTCTGGTTTGAGAGTTAGGGTTGTTTCTTCCATCTAAATTGAAACCTCGGTCAGAATTGAAAGTTTTACAGTTGATAAATAGGGATTGTTGGCTGACAAGATCTGGAAATCGAATCACATTTGAAAGTGACTTTTAATAATAATAATAATGAATTGACGTCGCGGAGATTAGCATAATACACGTGATGGAGTTTGTCAGTACTTGATAAAAAGTTTGCAGTTCACAAAACCGCAACACGTGTTTCGCTATATAGTAGCTCCTTCTGGCGTTTTCATACTGAATGATTTCCATTCAATTAGTGCTTTGTATAATGTATTACAATTTCAATAATTCGACCTCCAAGTTAATTAATGACCAATAATTTCACCAGAGTATAGGTATAAAGTAATTGAGATATTAAAAGACAAATGTTACACGTCAGATGGTCATGTAATGAACTATTAGATGGGCTTAAGAGCTCGTAGGCTAATACACAGATGGCGTTACTAGCATTGAATCCATTTTTTTAAGTTGAATCTAACCTTCAAAAGACACGTGTTTGAATTTCACAGCTGTCTCTACGCTGATGACACACCGCTCTCTCTCTCTCTCTCTTCCATGGGTCAGGAGCTCGAAATCGTCTACATGCAACGTGCAGTGGACGACCTCGAGCGCTGGTACCTCGAATGGAGGATCCGAGTGAACCCGGACAAGAGTCAGGCGATAACAATGGGAAGAACGATATCTTCTCCGGCCAGAAAACTGATGATGATCTCTGGAAGGAAGATCGACTTGCAAGCGCGGGTAAAACACCGCGGTCTTCTAATAGACCGTAGGCTCACCTGGAACCCGCACATCACAACCGTGGAGGCAAAGATCGAGGGTCGGATCAAAATCAACTGACGATCCAAATTAGGCCAAAAAAATTAAATTATGATCTAGAACACGATGTTCAAGCCTGTCATCATGTATGCTTCAGGCGTCTGGGTACAAGCAGCTCGATCTAATATCTCCATTCTGGAGAGACTACAAAAAAGCTAATACGGATGATTGTGAATGCTCCGTGGTTCATATGGAACGAAGCCATCCGCAGAGATTTGCAGCTGCCTTCCATTCAGCAGTCCATTCAGTCGAGGAATCGGCGAGTTCTCGATTGTGCGGAAACTCACGACAATCCGTTAGTTAGGGAAGCTACAGACTGTGCTGTAGACAACCCTTTCCGATATAGAAGCCCCTCTGACGAATGAGCCCTCATGTCTTCAGTTAATGGATGAACAATTTTCTCATTCACTCACCCCAGCCAGGCAGGGGTTCACCGTGAAGGGTGGTACTGATGTCTGAGGAGATTCATGCCGCCATCCCAGGATCAGTTATGACCCATTTGTCCTTCTGACAAACGCCAGTCGTGAGGGTGAGGGAGTCAGACTCCAAACTGTTCGAAATCAAGATGACTTTGGTTCACAGCTGTCGGTCTGTTAGTTTGTCGAACAGCACATTTTGAGTGTCATTGCTTTTCGAGTTTGAAAGCCGTGGATTTTTGGAATTTCTTCCTGACGTTTCGCTGGCGCGAGTGGCTAGCTTCTTCAGAGGTTTAACCATGATGACTTGCTGTCCGATGACTACCCTTTTAGGCTTCGTAAAGCGTATTTATGCCTTGTCAGGTAATCCGTTGTATTTGTACCTGCATTTGTTCCTGTATTTGTACCTGCATTTGTACCTGTATTTGCACCTGCATTTGTACCTGTATTCGTACCTGTACTTGAACCTGGAACATTAACAATCTTGCTGCCTGTTGTCCTGTTCGTTATTCTTGAATTCCTTAAAATGGGGTTCCATATTCGGTTGAGGTTCACCGCTTCTTCTTTTCTGGTAAAATTATCCGTGTGTTTGTGGATCTCTATTGTCTCCCGTACCAGTCGGCTATGGTACCCCTGGTTGGGGGCAATTAGTTCTGTGTTTTCAAACAAGATTCTGTGGTCTCCTTCACTCAGTGCGTGTTCTGCCACAGCTGACTTGTCTGTTTGGCCTAGTCTGCAGTTCCTTTTATGCTCTTTTAGTCTTGTTCCCATGGATCGTTTGGTAGTTCCGATATATACCTTTCCACAAGTGCACGGTATGCGATAGACCCCTGCCGCTGATAATGGTCCATGAAACATTGTTGGTAATAAAAATAGACTTTCGTTTGTCTGAAAATATAGCAAATTAACTTTCCATACTAAATATTTTTCAATTTTATTGAAAGTGTTGAATATTTCCAACACTCACTTTAATGCATTCAATTTAAAATTTGGTTACAACTTTTGTACAAAACATTCTAAAGCAAGTATCATTTTATTTCATCGATATTTTTGAAAAGTAAAACGGCGTGACACGCCGTTTTACTTTCTATTGGTATTTTGTGAAAATGAATTGTTTTGATTGTTGCTTTTAGATGATACATGAATTAAATTGATTGTTGATAATTTTTATTCGACGCTGCGGTCGAATAATCAAACAAATTAATTCATGTAACATTTTAAATCAAGTGTCCTTTAAAATAGAACAAATTTTGGGAACAATCGTTTTTAATGTGTCGAACAAATACATGAATCAATTAAATTCAAATAAATAAATTGTTAGTTGAATAAATTGAGGGATGGATATTTGTGACAATAAAAAGTAAAACGGCGTTTCATAGGTTTATCCTTCTGTGGGAACTATATTTATTTGTCGTTAACTAAGATTATTGTGTATTTCAAATTGAATGGCAAATAAATATTATTATTATTGTGATTGAACGCGTACCCCACTGCCAAAAGATGGTTTGTAAAGGTGGACTTCACATTCAAGAAAATACCCATATGTTCTTTCATTCTTTGGGGGAAGGTTCTCCCCGTTTGACCAATAAAAACAATAGAGACAAAACTTCAGTGTCGGATAGATCAGAAATATATAATTAGATTGTCGGGGATAATTGCCCTCGTTAGCCCACCCTCTCATTGTTTTTGAGATATTAGCGTGGGCATTCTTCATGTTCGTGATACAAAAATCCTTATTACAGAAACTTCTGAAGACAACAGTGGAAAAATTAATAAACAAAAACGAATCTTCAAGAAAATTAAATTCATTCTTTCGCTCCCCACACCTCGAAGATCCATTCACATAATATCTCCAAGGGGATACAATAAGCTAATCCTACCCTGACCGGGCGACGAAAGGAATGAGACGGGAAGCTTAAATGGGTCGCTAGTAGTATTGAGCGAAACGACTAGCTGTTGCATTTTCATTCAGAAAATTGTGGGTTGGCCTTCGAGAATAGAGGTGGGTGCGGATCGAGCGGATCCTGAAAGGGATAGAGCTCAAGAAAGTAATGACTTTCTTGCGGCCAGTTCTGTGAAAGGCAGTGTTGTCAATGTCCCGATAGTTATCCAAATGGCGGATATTTCCTTACCACGTGGATAATAGGATCGTTCAGTCAAATCTGATTTCTTCTCCGTCCCCTCAAAAGTAGTCCCCGTCAGAGTTTTTTCCAATCCTCGAAACAGAGCTCTCTCAAAGATTCGATTTTTATCTCCTCAATCGTCGTAAAACGCCGTCGTGTCATGGGTCGCTTCAACCTTGAGAACAAGAAAAAGTCGCAGGGGGGCAAATCTGGTGAATACGGTGGCTGAGGCATAATTACGGTTCGTACTGAAAACACTTCCCCAACACCAGAACAAAAACTACGGTCTCCCGACGCGCGTTTTGCTAACCAAGTTACCGTCATCAGGAGATCATTATGACTAAGTAATAATGATCTCCTGAGGAAGCTATGACTGAGTCTTAATGATCACCTGGGCTTGCTTAGCGAAACGCGAGTCGAGAGACCGTAATTTTTGTTCTGGTGTTAGGAAAGTGTTTTCAACAGATGATTACGGTGTTGTTTTTGGCCAAAAAATTACGAAGAAGCAATGACCTGTGAGCAGGTGCATTATCGTGTTGCCAAAGCCATGAATTGTTCTTCCACAGTACCGGACGTTTTCTTCCTATTGCTTCTCGCAAGTGGCACATAACTTCAAGCTAACTCTCCTTATTGACCATATGACTATGTGGCAAGAACTCCTGTTGCCTAACGCTTCAGTAATCGAAAAAAACAGTGAGCAAACCCTTTACATTTACTCTAACTTGGCGTGCTCACTTTGGTATTAGTTCTCCCGGGCTCTTCCATTGGGACGATTGGACATTGGTTCGATGTCATAACCACATACCCATGATTGATTACCAGTTATGACCCTTTGAAGCGAAACTGGACTGACAGTGATGACATTCAACAATTCCTGCGATGGTATTTTTGGTCAAAATTCAGAAATTTTGGAACGAACTTCACTGCCACACGCTTCATGCCCAAAATGTCCAAAAAACTTGCATGGCATAAGCCACCCGATATGCCGACATTTTCAGCAACTCACCTAATAGTCGGGAGGAGAAAATTGGACGATCAAACGCGACTTTTCCTCAATAGTGAGGTCATTCCATTTGGAACGAAGGTGAAATATCTTGGAATTGTCCTTGATAAAAAACTCAACTGAAACGCTCATTGGGAAAAAGTTTTACACAAAGCCAGACTGTCCCTATAGACATATCGAAGGATTTGTGGTAAAAAGTGATTTATGTGATGATTGTCAGACCAATGATCACTAAAGGTTCAATTGCCTGGTGGCCGAAGGCTTTACAGAAAACGGCCCAGGTAAAGCCCTCTGGTTTACAGAGACAGGCTTGTCTGGCCAGTACCACACCGTCAGCAGCCATGGAGATCCTTCTAAATCTACCTCTTCTCCAGAGAGAGAGGCTTGATGGACTGCATATAGACGAACTCTCATCATCTGACCTGAAAAACCACTCACCATACAAACTAATTAGCTTCGTTAAGAAACTGGGTTTATTTGGTCGAATGTGAATAGGTGTGAGCCACAATAAACCCCTGCGGGTTGCGGTGGAGGGTCGAATAGACCCACTCACTTTGGATCTAACCTAACCTAACCTACCTAAAAATGATTCAACGAGTCTCCATGTGCCGGGGCGTCCAAGGCGAGCGTCATCATTAACAACTTCTCGGCCTTCTATGAAAAGCTTGTACCACTTGTAAACATTTGTCTGAGTCAGATTACAATCACCGTATGCCACTGTCAGAATTTCAAGTGTTTTTGAGCACTCACTTCCATTTTTCACACAACATTTTTCGGTAGCAGAAAATTGCCGAATATGCAAAACATTTTCAAATTTTATGCATCTCACCAACAAAATTGACATGTTGAACAGCTGAAACTGTGAACATATGTTCGAGACAAGTGTACCAACACAAAAAATCGCTAATCGAATGTACGTAGCCCGCTAGTGTGACGTCATGAGATATGTGCGATTATCGGTACAGCGTCTAAACTGTTATAAAGCGAAACAGTCGATGTTGGAGGTTTGAATCAGATATATTCAGTCAGTTTAATTGAACAGATACAAGTAGTTTACAACAAATGGGCATAATTTACGGCAATGAGAAATGAAAGTGAAGCGATATATTTGAGCGTATTGGTATGTTTAGATCATGGAACGATTTTATCTCCACAAACTCAGTTTGTCAAGTAAGGTGTAGTTTATGAAATTTGGAAGAAAAGTATGTGCATCATCTGCATATATTTGTAAAGAATGTTTGTACATTGAATTCCATTACTTTCATCCTTTCTTAGGACGCTTCCAATTTCTCTCAAACGTTTCTGTTTCTTTTTCAAATAATTCATTCTGTTTTCAAATCATCTAAAGTAACAATTTGGCCAGTCTCAACTCTCCACACTGTAGGTTAATGGACTGACTGACACCTATCAGAAAACAACTACTCCCCTGGCTAATACCACGAAAGGCGTTGAATTTTATCCGACAGGTGTCAGTGCAGGATTCTTCACTGAAGTTATTCCTGCATATGCTGTTCGCGATGAAACTGCCGCAATTGATTTTCAATTATTGGAACACACTTGCACACCGGTTTCGGGCTGTATGGCCACTCGTCAGTGCAAGGTACTGTCTATCATGAAGTCGATGATTTCCGATAATTGAAAATCAAATTCCTTCAGAGTATCATTCATCGAACTAGGCTGAAGTTGAAAACAAACAACAGGTTTGTCATCGCCTCATCTGCCTGTGAACGAGGTAATCAACTGCATATCCGAAATTTGCCTAATTCCTCGTATAAGGAGAGAAAACTTTTCACATATAGTCAATGGGCATACTCTATTGCGGCAGTTGTATCGGCAACAGCATATGCAGGAATAACTTAAGTGAAGAATACTGCCTATAATCCAACGCCCTTCGTGGTATTAGCCAGGGGAGTAGTTGTTTTCTGATAAGTGTCAGTCTGTGAATCTACAGTATAGGGAGTTGAGACAACAAATTAATGCTTTAGATGATTTGATTTATAGCCAGTTTTCAAGTATGCCCACTGACTATATGTGTCATTCTGTTTTATCTGAAATAAAGATACATTTATGTGGAATGTATTTTTATCTGATTTCAATTAACCAAAAAAATTATGCAATCTAAGCTATGGAAATAACTCGAAAAATGAAATTAGTAACTGTTAGTAACTATATGGATAATTTCACAAGTTCTGCGTAAAACTCAACATTATGGGATAGTTAAATTAAATTCGTTCTCATCTAAAAATTATGTTCGGGTGTTGATCGGATAATTTTGAATTGGGTGCCGATAAAATCGGATTTTATAGGTCCAAGCCTAGGATATGTTGATATTTGGCACGTGGCAACACTGGTACTAACAGCTAGAGGGTAACTTTGCGGCTAGAAACAGTCCAGTTTTCCGTTAATAATAGACAATGGGTTTCTGAATTTAAAAAATACTTTATTGTGAGATTTACAAAAAACGCAACACGTGTTTCGCCATAAAATGGCTTTTTCGGGCGTGTCTTTACTAACTATATTCTACATTTACAATGCTTAATATACCTGATTTTATAATTTAAAATACCTACATTTCAAGTACCTGAGTTTTACTTGAGCTTATGTACCAGTTTCCGCATTTGAAAAAATATTTAGTAACGGGGAGTTATTCAATTCTAATTGATCATTCAGTAAATTACCCGAATTCTTGAATCTATTGATTTCTGAACATTCTGGAAGATTGAGTTTCAAAGTTTTCTCTTCTGAATGTTCTTCTGCCAATAGGTGGTTTGCAAATGTGGAATTGGTCTTTTTATTTACGAAACTAGGTACTTCAATGCTCCTTAATTCTTTGGGAAATGTTCTTCTTGTATGGCCAATATACAGTTTTAGGCAAGAGCCACAAGTCAGCTTATATACTCCTGATATATCCGCCACCGAAGAGTTGTTTTTATTGCTTTTAATCAATTTTCTCATACTATTATTCGTTTTGTACGCTATGTTTACGCAATCTTTCTTCAAAAAACAGGCAATATTATTGGTTGGTTCACCCAAATATGACAATATCCTATAACTGCTTGAATTTGGGTAGATTTGGTACATGGCTTGCTTTTGTAGTTTTTTGGAAAGAATGGCGCCTATAATATCTTGTTGTTGACCAGTTCAAGTACCGACCAACGGCTGCTCTCTTCATGCTCTGCCATCGAGAGTTCACAGATGTATTCGAAACTCCCTGCATATCCGGGATTCATGATTTTTCTTTGAAAATCCAGCAAGGTCTATCCAGCATCAAGAATGTTAGATGAATCTAACAAATACTCCATGAAAATCTATATCAAAACCTACTAATAAAATTCATTTCGATTTTCACTATAGAAGGTGTACTTGTTTCGTTATACAATAGCTTCCTCAAACAAGATTCGATCAACACCAAATAACGGGGTACCTCGAGGATCGACTTCAGGCCCATTTCTATTTGTTTCATATACTTTTCAGTTCTTACAGTGCCTTTTTCATACTTCCATACATTGTTACGCCAACGATACACAGTTGTATTTAGTATTCAATGAAAATTCACTCGAAACTATGCTCGATCAAATTAGTCATGATCTGCACTCTCTGATAACTGAGTCAAGTAAATACTGTCTCTGTGTAAACGCGTATGAATCTTATGTCATGCTCTTCGGTAGGCCAACTGCAACTACACATGTTTCTTAGATTCTTCAAAAGGATTATATGAATTTAAAAGTAGTACACTGGCGTGAAAATCTTTATGGCAACTATGCAGATACTAATTATGGTCTAGAACTCTGAAAATCTGACAGGCAGAGACTTCAAAAACTGCACAAGACTAGTCCCAGGCGCAATCAGGAGTGAGTTTATAAATACTAGTGAACACGTAGCCCTCCAGTCAGTTGTGGCTGAGATTTCGAGGACTTTCGTCCTTGTCACTGATGATGTCTGCCGCAGTAGCAGTTTTGAACTTCAGGTTCTCTTCGACCACGGCCTACTAGCTCGGATTTTGTTCTATTGACTTGTTCAGTAAATATCTAAAAATCAACTTGTTTTTCGTCGTCGCTTGTAGTGTTGGTTGCAAAGAAAGATATATAGACCAGATTTTGCGAGAACCAAATGAGTCCTGAAATTGTCACCAGAAAAAACAGCGAATATTTCTTTAACTTAAAATGAATGCCCCAATTCAGCAGGAGTATTAACTGTGTTCAATTTTCATGGTTCGCCAGATCAAAACAATGTTAAATAAAATGTTAAATAAAACTGTGGATAAACACATTATCATACCAGTACAACATACAGTTATGAATCAGAATTCAATTTGCATAATTTGCGGATTGATGGCATGAAGCTGAACCAAACCACCCCATAAATTCGTCAGATTCGATCGCAATGCAGTTAACTGATTAAGATGATGCACGGAAAATGATGTTGTAAATATTGCTGTTCCAGGGTTTATTCTGACACTCATATATGAGGGAAGTTAGTTTTTGTTTACTATATGTATTTTTATAACAACTGGATTGAAAAGGCGACTTAATGGGGGTGATTTCCCTGTCTTCGAAATCAATTTTCTGGCTTTGAAGGCTGAAAGATGTCAAACAAGACTGTCCCTGATTACTGATGCCCCGTGAATGTGTAAAAATGAAACCGGAAATGGTTCAAAACGTCGGAAATAACTTTGAATAGAACTGTTTTCACTGAATGTAAGCAGGAGTCTTCCATTTTGAATACGTGATGTTTCTAAGGCTTTTGACCGTGAGTGGCATGAGGGTTTGCTGGCAAAACTTCGAAACTATAGCTTGTAGAATTATTTTTGTGTATGGCTATCCAGCTTCCTGGAAGAACGTCACCTGCAAGTGGTCGTCGATAGATATCTCTCAAATACTTTCACCATCAACACTAGTGTTCCCCAGGGATCCATATTGTCTCTAACCCTCGTTTTATTGTATATCAAATTAATTTATGACAACTAATCTGATAGATGTAGCTTTAACAAGTTGTCCGTTATCAGTTTTCAAAGTTCGGAATTCCTTGTTAGAAGACCCTATAAGTAGGTACCTTATACAATAAAATACAATACAATTTGTTCACCAAATATACAAGTAGAGTTTGAATACAACTATTGCTAACAGTAAATGGTGGTAAATAAATACTAACCGCCCAAAAGAAGGTTTCCCTTGTGCATGGACGAACGTATTACAAGTTCTTGAGCAGTTTATAGAATTATAGTTTACAAGAAGATAGATAAGTATAGATAACAAAAAAAAACATAACATAGATATTACAAACAAGAAAGCATATAAATATAAGTACCTATCTTCATATACAATACAGATACAAGTTTGCATATAAACAAGTAGGCAAGGCATGTGTATCTCACTTCAAGCTTTTCCTATCAATTGATCGGTGTATATTTTCTCTTGGATAGCTATGATGCCAATTCTTTAGTTTTTTTTAGCAAGCCAAATGATCGTATTCTGCGGAGATTATCAGGTATATCAGCATATAAGACTGGACAGAGGTAAGTAAACGAACTTTGACATTTTCGTGTATTAACTCTTGGAATTGTTTATAGGTCCAAGCCTAGGATATGTTGATATTTGTAATAGTTCGTTGATGTATAGATTGAATAGAATAGGGCCTAACACAGTACCTTGTGGTACGTTGTATTTTAAAGTTTTTTCTGAGCTTATCGTGCCGTCTATATTAACCACTTGCTTTCTTTCACTAAAGTAGATTTTCATCAAATTGAGTGGTGTTCCCCGGAAACCCATGGCTTCAAGTGTTTTTGATGGCTGACCGTGTCCGAAGCCTTTGGCCAGATCGACGAAAATGCATAGACATGGATTACTTTTGTCCATGGAATTATAGATTTTTCCAATTAGGTCTGTCATTGCATCTTCAGTTGATTTGGACTCTTTGAAGCCGTATTGTTTGTCGGATGTGATGTCATATTTATTGAAGAAACTGTCAAATCTGATTTTCAGAAACTTTTAAAAAACTTTCCCAACGTTGCTTATTAGGGAAATTGGCCTATAATGTATTGCTTGTTTCTTGTTTCCAGCTTTATAGGTTTTATTGATGCATTTTTAGAATATTTGGGAATATGCCAAGTTCTATAGATTTGTTTATTATATGTGTTAAAGGAGCTAAATTGCGATTTGCGTTATCTCTCAATGTCTCAGATTTTATGTTATTGAGTCCAGGAGCTTCACCTGCTTTGAGTGATCGAATAATTTCTTCAATCCTCTTAACAGTTGCAGATTCTATGAAGATCGAGTTAGGTACTTTATTTGTTGGTTAATTCATTGGCGAAGGCGATGTAATTTTTTCTGCGAGTTTTTTGCCGACTATATCATAATGGTCAGCAAAATAATCTGCGATTTCTTTTTTGTCTATTAAATCAATACCGTCTTCTGTTGTGATAGATTTCAGTTCATTTTGAGTTTGTTTTCCGTTCAATCTTTGACGTTTGTATTAGTTGATTCAGTTTATTTCTATATTTTTTGTACTCCATACGAAGGATTTCATTATCGGGTTCATCTTGTAATTTTCTATATAAGTCATCTTTTGTATTAGTTGAATATACCAGTTCGTCCGTGATCCATTCTTTCCTTTTAGTGTTTCTTGTTTTTATTATTATTTTACGCGTAGCCAGTTCAATTTTTTGTTTCAGAGTGTGGATAAAATTGTCATAATATATACGTTGTTTTGAGAGTATATGTTTTTCCAAGTTTCATTTTTTAATCCGTCTCGTAATTTTATTTTGTCGATGTACAGTTTATACGTTTCTTTGCGAATTTTTGTTCCTTTTCTCTTTCAGCTAGACATTTAATTCGCAGGATTACTAGAAATTGATCACTTATGCATGACTTGATAACGAATGGCCTGAGGCAATCATGTGGAGAGTTAGTCTTCACAAATATGTGATCCAGACAAGACCGTGCCTTGCCTACGATTCTAGTGTAAGTTAATTGCCCATTCACTAACCTAACCTAACCTAACTTAACCCTGCGTCTGACACGTGGGGTGTGACATACCCCAGTCGTAGAAAATTCCATATAACTTTTTGAAATTGGCGCCCCAGCGTCGAATATATTCAGTAGCTTCCGCATAAAGCCTCCACTCTCATATTCACATCTCAAATCAGTCGTCGTTTGACGTATGTTTGAATCAGACCTGCTATAAAGCAACTGGGGTGCACGAAACCCCACGTATCTCTATATGGTCCAAAATCGTTCGCATTCAAAGAAAACTAAATCGAGTAGTCTTTTAGACTATTCGATAAAAAAGGTGATTATGAGCGAGAAATTGCCCGTCCTCAGTCTTTATGGGATGATATAGAAAGTGATGATGAAATTGACGAATCTGATAGTGATGAAACGAGCGATAATGTTAGCATCTTTAGTAACTATCCAGATTTCGAAGATCAGAGGCGAAACTGTAGAACCTCCACCCAAAAGACTTAAACAAAATGGACAAGGAAGGTGTCAAGATTGCCATCGTGCCCCTAATCGAAATACAAAAAACATTTGTAACAAATGCAATAAATTCATATGTCTGGACCATGCGGAAATGTACTGCAAATCTTGCGTAGAAATGGCAAATGTTGATAACCTGTAATTTTTTTTATGCTGTTCGATAATATATTTTTCTTTATTTCTATTTTGTGATGTTTCATTATCTGTTTGAACCAGCAATTTTATATTTATTTAGTCGTTTTATGTACAAAAGACTTCTTCGAGTAAACCTACATTTTTTTACATTGAAAGAACTCATTGTTTTGGTAAAGACGGAATATAACGATTTATTGCTCGTTAAAATATTAATTTTAACAGAAAAATCATATTGGGGTCTCACACACCCCACGTGTCTACAAATGTTACAGAAGTCCACGTGTCGGACGCAGGGTTAACCTAACCTAACATGATAGGTAATTATATATCAATAATCTAGATGCCGTAAAGTCCTTATTGATTTCTTCATAAGTTTTTTGAGCAAAGAGGTCTCAACTTACTCGTACTTGACTTATTTTACTATTGATATGACCCCCTCCCCCGAAAAAAGCTCTGACTGCGACCGCGCCTTATATTGGAAACACATACAAAAGTGATTGAAAATAAAAAAACGTTGATGATAATCAGGATAACTTTTTTTATATGTTATTCATGAACCTTCTCAACTTCAAGGTACATGTGGCTAGTACAAATAACAAGAGTGTTGTAATGGGTGCCATAAAATGATGGAAGGAAAACGCAATAAGGCTGCAATGTTTTCCGAGAACTTTGAAGAAATGAGCAAGAAAGACGGTCCCAAGCAACAAAAAAATCAAATCAGGATTTGTTTTGAGACAAAAGCTGATTCAAAATATGATCATGTGACCAAAAACTGAAGTAGGTAACAACGAATCCTTTTCAGTCTGTAAAATTGTTTTTCTTCGATCGGACATATCTACTAACATGCAACTATTGGTTTTCTATAGTTGGTAAGTCTAAGAATAGTGACACTCTTCAATAACTTTCTTATTAGTCAGTGGGCTATGCTTGAAGACTGGCAGAAAACAAATCTAATTATACATGAGGTTTAATAGACTGACGCCTATCAGAAAACAACTACTCCCCTGGCTAATACCACGAAGGGCGTTGGATTATATCCGACAGGCGTCAGTGCAGGAATCTTCACAGAAAATTCAATTTTGGAACGAGCATACTTGCAGACCGGTTTCATGCTCATTAGCCACTCGTCAGTGCAAGATAGTGACCATCATCGACCTAAAGTCCGATTTTTAATTATGGAATATCATTGACTTTAGGTTGATGATGGTCACTATCTTGCACTGAAGAGTGGCTAATGAGCCCGAAACCGGTCTGCAAGTGTGCCCGTTCCAGAACTGAAGGTCGACTCTTTCAGTCGTATTGCCAATTGCATATGCAGGAAATTTTCTGTGAAGATTCCTGCACTGACGCCTGTCGGATATAATCCAACGCCCTTCGTGGTATTAGCCAGGGGAGTAGTTGTTTTCTGATAGGCGTCAGGCCATTCAACCTACTGTGTAGGCATATTCGAGACTGGCTTGAACGTTTAAAGTTCATTTATTTAGATTTACTCTTCAATAAGTTACGCCAATGCAAATTCGATGAACTATCGAGCTTACGTTGACATGAACGAGCAGAGTGTGTGGGCCGTGATTTGCATCGATTGCTCCGAATTTCCTAGCGACCCACGGTGAATTAATGTATTCTCACTGGAATATATTCAAATATCAATCACGTTTAATTATTTTTATGATTACAAATTCCAGCAACCGCACATATTGTAGGAAATATGTCGGTATTTGGATGATTTGAAGAGCGTATTAAATTTTCCACGCATTCGAGAACGATATTCGGATATTTGATCGTATGGGAGTTGTTGAATAAACCTCTTATATTGAGGGCAATAAAAAACGCAAACTTTTCTCCAAACAGTGTCGTATCAATCAGCATTTAATGAACGATTTTGAATGGTAAATAATCCGAGCTCCATACATGAGAACAATACTTTAAAGAAGGTCTGATCTGAGCTTTATGAAGCATCAAAAGTTGCTGAGGTGTGTACAGTTTTTTGATTCCAAACTTTTGAGAAGCAGCCTTTGAAATTCCCGCGACATGATTGTGCCAGGACATATTGGTGTCCATTTTATCCCCCGACAAACGTATCGAAGCAGAAAGTGGAACTGTCTGACCTAACATTATTATACCCGGTTCGGAGAAGAAGAAAACCGATACCTGGGTTTTTGTAGCATTGAATTGAACCTGGTTATACTTTCACCCTAGTTCGTAATCACTTCTAGATCATCATTAAGATATGCAACCTCCTGCTGCCGTTGAAGATGTGCATTCACAGTCGATGTCCTGGAATCCAACTGGAATGACGAGACGAGTGTGCTAACGTCAGCACTGCATATATTGGATTCTTAGTTTTTTCTGTACCACTGTAATAGAAAAAATGCAGGAAGGCCAGAATTTATTTTGAAAAAAGTTCTGATTGTAAAAGATTGAGACCCCAAAAATTATTGTATAATATGGTGAAACTTCATAGAATAACAAAGGATATGTTCCGGGCAACGTTATTAACTGGGAATTATTAATAAGAGCGTTCATTATTAATAACGCCCAAGAGCAATGGCCAAAGTCAATAATTTATCACTTTGGCCGGCCATTATCAATAATGCCCGACGGCCCGTGGTCAATGTAATATCACTTGGACCGGCCAGTATGATAATTCTCTACTTGTATCCGGGCAATGTGATGAATTGGACCGCGGCCGTGCCTTACCACTCCGGCATCGATCGCAGTCCTTACGAAGCTATGTTTGGCTGCAAACCCAAAGTAGGTTTGAAATCAGTCTTGCCATCATTTGACGGGTTAACGGAGATAGTAAGTGAAGATGACCTTGAGGCAATGTTAAAAGATGGCGATTCCGGTGAAGGTCAAAATGTAATTGTGGACAGAGCGGATGATGCCGTAAACGAAGGCAGCGATAACATAGATGAAAACTCAGCCGCTGTTACTGGTTCTATTTCTGTTACGATTGAACCTGAAGCCCGTTCCAAACTGGAACAACAATCTGAAGATATTCAATCAGAAAATCAGCAACTTACTGTGGACATGATAAATGAAAACCCTCGACCAGGCGATCAACAGCCTTCTGAACTGGAACAACATTCTGGCGATAGTCTACCAGAAAATCAGCAACCCACTGTCAGTGTGGACATAATAAATGAAAACCTACGAGCAGCCCTCTGCCAATATGAGCAATGAAAAGGAAAATTCTGATAATGAAAAGGCTGCATCTTTACTCAACGCAAAATCAAACGAAATTCGGAAGGCTCGTAACGCAGCTAAAGAATCATTTGATAATCAAGCCAAAAAAATGTTGGCGCGTTCAAATGCAAAATTTCCTATTGTAGAAATAGACCAACGCGTTCGGTAAGGATACCAGATTTAGATCGATCCAAGACGGATAGTCTAAATATAATTGCTATTATTATAGCTGTCGAAAAAGAAAAACTTAACAAACTTGGAACTAAACACGGTATTTCAAACCAACTGTACTCCAGAAATGAGTTTACTGTGTGTAAAGAAAAGTTCATTTCGATCGACGATGTTCCAAAAGTTGATATTACTCTTCGAGAATTTATTTTTTAACTACTATGCTCAATAGTTTATTTTTTGTTAACTTTTCATGAAAATTTGGTAAGTTTTTTTTCATTTTATAAACAAAAAACACTTCAGTTCACCTATTTTATCACTTTGCCCAAGATAGGGTTGGCATTATTCATAATGGCCGGGAAAAGTGATTAATCATGCTGTTTTAATCACATTGCCCAATTGTGTCGGGCATTATGAATACAGGCCGGCCATTTATTAATAGTGCCCGGACTTGTATATATAAGAATGATTCTGAGCTACCCGTTCATTAACTAAAGTGAGTTTCAAATATAAAAACATATGTTTCACTGCTGTAGTCACAATTAGAGGGAACGAAATAAGGGCTAGACTCGGAAGCTGGATTTGAAAGCTTTCCACGAAATAATCAATTGAATGAAAAGATACATTCTTTAGGAACCACGAATAACGTAATTTGTGAATATTCTTCTTGTGAATCCTCAAAATTTGTGGAAATGTGAACGATGCTCAATAACCAGAATACCAGAAATACATAACTCCACATATGAATGAAGCCAATAAGTCAGTTTTCCACTCCTAGGTCTAAAAATTTATAATATCGAATACAAAAAAGTGAAAGACTTTCCTCGCAGTCTATGTTGAAAAGAGAGTTGGAAAAAATTATTATGACCCAACCACGAAAATTATTGAATTACGTTCTTGATCTTTCTTTACATAAGTATAACTTGGATCAACTTCTGCAATACTCATATTCGAAACGCCTGTTTCTATATAATTTTTTTAGACAACTTTCACATATTCCTTTCAATCTAATTGTATGTGTATATATGTTAATTATCATGTAGGTAGTATGTTCATATATACTGATATAAAACTCTGTAAAAGTTTGTGACTTTCTGGTGTTGATATATTTATTGGAAATGTTTTTCTCTTATAAAATGAGTCTAATAATCAGCTGTTTTCATATATTGTTATGCTTTTCCTCAGTGACAGTAATTTATTTCACCTATTCAACAGTTTCTCATGTCTATAATAGACATAATGAAAAACATTTTAGTCAATTTTAGGGAATTTTATAGTATTTACTTTTTTATACTTCTATTGTAGGTATTTTTACTATTAGTCGTGTAGGATGAGCATATGGAGTTATATGCATATTCATGTGTATGTGTGATGTTCCTATTTACAGTGGAAACATTGGTCTTTCTTTTTAAATTGTACATTACTTCGATTCTTGTTCCGAAAGATGAAACACTAACTTGCTATAAATGTATTGTATGGATATGTAACGTAGCTAATAAAGTTCTATTCTATTCTATTATATGCTATTCTATTCTATTGGTATTACCCCTCATAAATTCACAGTAAAATAGCTCAAAAAAAACATAATCATAACCTATGTGCGACATTCAATTATTTCGATCAGCTGTCTTAATGCTTGAAGATGATCACTTGGTGATCGAAACACGTGTCAAGGTGTTAAAATAACAGTTTGGTGTTGGGAAAAAACTCCAGTAATATTCATTACTACAACAAAGGTGCCATCATCGGTAGAAATTCTTTCCGATTGCAACACAACTGCCGAGAGTGTTTGCCTTCATAAAATGGGAGCCAAGTTGCAATTCTCATGAGATAGGCCAGTTCTGTATCGTTCGTCTACTTCAATCAATGAGAAATTCGCCTTGAAAAGATAGTGACTGTCTGCTCAAGAAAAACACACAAATATCTCTGCACCCATGAGTAACAATCATGATGATTTACTCTTCTGTCTCAGGCGATATCGCCATCTATCAGCAAAATGTTCGACTGTGACAAAACTAATCTCAAGTAATTTTCTTATAATAATGACGTATAATATGGTATGTCTTCAGTCACAGTATATAAGTAAATACTACTTATGTACGGTGCTTCAGTATTCATTTGTTTATTGCAATGCACATTTTTTGGAACTGTTTTTCAATGTTATATGAATCGAAATTAAAAGAGGTGATGTTTGGAAATTTTCCGCGTCTCCTATATTAACCTCATGTTCTTCCTTGTTATTTGTTAAAAATTCATTTGAGGGTTACGAATACATTTGAAAATATGAACATTTCTTGGAGAAAAATTTTCAAAATTACTAGTTCAAAGCCGAAATGTTGAGATTAATGTCGAAATTTCGAGTTTTAAGTCGTAATTTCCTGATTAAAGTTGAAATTTCGAGATTAAAGTCAACATTCCGAGTTTCAATGTTTAATTTTCAAAAAACTTGTTAGGACTGCTTGGGATTACCAATAAAACTTTGATATCTTCATAATATAAAATTAACCCACCATAAAACGTACCTCTGGCGGTATCTGGTGGACGAATAGATCGCTACTTCACTTAGTTCCAATTTTTCACAGAGAGGACCTTTCAGTTGACAATAGTGACGTAATAATAATAATAAATCTGAAATCTGTTTTTTAACGGCTGTTGCACCCCTACGAACGACAACCCTCAGAAGTCGAAACTTGTGCGAGTTAAGGATTAACCTTTTAACGTGTGATTCCTAACACGTTGGAACATGCTTTCTTTTGGTTCATATTATATACACCGGGTTACTCTGGAACTAAATACATAAAATTTGAGCCGTTCCTTTTAAATGATATTCAAAACCCCAGTACTGCACCTTCTACCTTGCCGTTCTCTGAATCACCGATTCCTAGAGAACCATTCTTTTTGTAACAACTGCCTATTAATAAATTAGAATTGTTGGCAAAAACCGTAATTGATTTATCCGATTACATTGACTACATAAATCATTAATGAAAATAATGAATAACAAAATATGGGAATTATTGAATCAACAATATTCTCAACATCTCTTCTTCTGAACTTACTTTATTTCGTGTCAAGGTTTTCAATTTTCTCATTCCTTTTCAATTATATATTTTTCTACCATTTTGAACACTAATCTTGTAAGTTATAGATGCTTCAATTCACCTTTTAAAAATATTTTCATATTTTTCTGTGTTTGTTCAATTCAATTCGTACCTACAGTGTGTCTCAGCTAAAACTTGCCCTCCATCTTATCTATAGAATCATAGAAAATATGGAAAATGGAGAGTATTTCACCATCAATGTGCTATCAACCCCTTCACTCCCAGCGACTCCTTCAGAATCTCCAATAGAGCTACTATATTTGTGATACATCATTTTCAAGGGATAATCAACAATATGTCCCTTTTCTTCGAAATATTCAAATTTGAAAATAATCTACAATTGGAGCTCGATTTGACCATAGTATTTGACAATGGTATAAAGATTCCCCAAACGATAGCGCCACTCGTGGTAATCTTATGAACATTCAGAAAAATTCTACTTCAACCATTGTCTAATAGACAATGCTACGACCATAATTGATGATTAGAAATGATAGTCATTTTCAAACATAATAATTTGCCACTAATAACAGAAATATGACTTCAAATTTCTACCTCTTGATCAACAATGATGATAAAACAATATCTAGGAACCTCCTTATACCATTGTCTGAATGTTGAAACGTCCTCTATGTAAAAAATTGGAACTGAGGGAAGTAACGATCCATGTTTCCAACAGATGTCGCCAGGGGTACGTTTTTTTGGTAGATCCAAAAAATTCGGCATTTCCAATTAATTTTGTATTCTGCATTGTACAATGACAGAAATGTGCAGACATTTGGAATATCACTTATAAACCTATATTGATGAGAATAGATCAGATTACATGTTTCGCCAAAATTAATCATTTATCTTATTAATTGCCAATAATTAACATATTAGGTTGTTTCAAAAGATTTGTCAGTTTTTATGAGTGTACTTTAAACTGTAATATCTCAGTGAAAACTTATTCAATTTAATTGAAATAAGAGCTATTGAAATCAATGCATTTTTGCCAACGTTACAAGTCAATTCAGCCAGCATAAAAATTGTGTGATCGATTAAATCGACTAAAGCCGTTTTTGTCTGGTTCTGATTGGCGAAAGTTTTACCGTTATCGAAGTGCTGGAAAAGATGGTAGTCGATTGGCGTGAGGTCTGGAGAATATTGTGGGTGAGGTAGACTTCAACGCTCAAATTCGTTTTATTTTTGGCCTGTGATTTGTGAAACGTGAGTATGGGTTGTTATGGAGCAGAATCAGTCCTCTTCTGTTGACCAGTACCGGCTACGGCTGACGCAATTTTCGGTACATTTCGTCATTTCTTCACAATAGGTGGCCCGGTTGAAGTGAGTTATAGTGTATCACACCAGCTGCTGACCACCATGCGGTAATCATGTTCTTTTTTTATGAGTTTTCACCTTTGGAAGGGGCGTGGGTGGCTCATTGATGTATAACCACTGTCCTAAACGCCTCCTGTTGTAGAGGATCGCTTGTCACCACACGTAACAATTCAATTCAAAAAAGGATCATTTTGGTTGCGCAAAAGCAAAGAAGAACAGGCCCCAAAACATTACAATTTGTCTTGATCGTTCATATGAGAAACCTACTTTTCGAGCCTTTTGAATACGTTTTAAACCATCAAAAACCGCATGAGAGCTGACGCCCAGTTCTTTCCCCATCCCACGCACCGTTTGTGGCGGGTGAGTCTCCACCAGGCTCCTCAAATCCTCATCCTGGATTATTGTAGGTCGCTCACTTCGGGACTCATCTCTGAGGCTGAAATTCAGAACGAAATTTCACAATCAACTTCGAACAGTGCTTTCATCAACACTATCATTGCCAAAAGCCCAGTTAATTTTTCAGGCTGTTTCGACAATTTGAATTCGTAGAGAAAAATTGGCCAAAAATTAGTCAACATCATACAGTAATGAGCTGAAAATATGCAAAAAATTAAAATTTGTGAAAAAATTAATAGCATTAATGTATAGAGTACAAAATTCTCTATTGATCACATGACATTAAAAAGGACAAAACTTTTGAAACAATCTAATATTTATAAATTATTTGTTCTTCTATAAGTAATATTGAATTGTGATCGTTTTTTCAAAATCTACCTGTTTACCAGCATTAATCATTTATCTAATAGAGTTTTGTAATTACCTACTGTTATATAAACGACATTGCGGAATAGTTTGATGTACCAGTCCAACTGATGAAGCTACCGCATAGTGAGTGCTATTAATTAATTAATCAAGTAAAGGGTCAGTATATTCATAATGTCAAACTTTTACAGCTGAGCTAAAAACATCAATAAACACTTTCGAATAAATGATTTGCTCCTTGACATTTTTTCATCCAATATTGAGATGACATCCTAATAAAGTTAATATTCAGTCAGAATAATAGAAAATCTTTGTTTTAATGTTGGAAAATTTTTATTGTGAGTACATACATACACAAATATATGTACATTTTTATAAATGTGTATATACATATCTATATATGAAAAACAGTTTGTGTAAAAGTATAAAATATTTGAGAACATAAAATTAAAAACACTTTTAGTCGCAATTATTTTTCAGGTACTAAATAAAGAATTCAAGTGAGTAATAAAATTTGTCTTCAGAGTAATTCAATGAGTATACAAGATCGTGATATATAAAATACTATTACAAAATAAACCGCCATTATAGTAAAATATAGTACTTTCACTTATAGATTTTGGCACATATCAAGGACTGTGTGGGGACAAGACCCCATTATTTTGAGAAATTGCCAATTATTATCTGATAGGTTCACAGTGGACATATTCTTAACATTTAAAAATGAAATAACATTCATCAAAAAAATATAGGATACATTGAGCATGTGTGAGCATATGAGTTTTCACAAATCATCATCCCCTATACATTCGAATGCATGATTTTCTATAAACTCTCGGCCATTCTTGAAAGAGACGCTGGAAAATTTCTCTTGTAATTTCTTGATTGAAAATGACTCCTGATACCTGGACGACGGCATCTCATCGATCTGTAAAAGTGGGTTGAACTGTAGTTACTGATAATCCAAAACAGATAGATTGATGAAAGAAATTTCAATCAAAATAAATATGTTCAACTGTCTAAGAGATTTGAGCTTCTAAGAGAAAGTCTTGTAGAAATTAATGAATCCACAAGTTTTGAAATACTGACAATGACAATATAATGTATGATTACTTCATGAAAAGTGCTTTGGTTCCTCCCCTGGATGAAAATGATCTATTCCCTAATATATATAATGAAGAGCTATTACGAAATCACTCTCATTTCCCTTTCAAATGAAGTGTTCTCAGAAGAAGCTGGTAAATTCTTCATGAGATAGTCGCAAGCAAAAGAAGCTGATAATATATAATTGGGCCCACGAAAGAAAATACATATATCATCAATAAATTAGGTAATAAAATACATATTTTTTAAAAGATCCTTTTCTTATATAAGTCGAAAAAGAAGATAAAACAGTTTCTATTCAAGATGCAACCTCTCTCTATACCTTCAAAACAAGTTTAAGGCATCATATGATGAAGTAACCTGTATCTATTTAGTACTGACATTCAACCCAAGTTGAATGTGTTTTGTATTTTGTATCTGTTGTGTTGTAAATTATAATTATATTCTGATGAACTGTATGCAACTGTATGTAATTACCTTTTTTGTGCTAAATAAGGGATGAATAATAACATTTCTATACCACACAAATAGTTATTCTCACAACTAATGAACTATGGGAATTTCATATTTCACAGTAAGTATTATATGCTTGAATTTTGCTAGTTCGGACTCCCATTGTCTAATATATAAAATAATTCGTGATATCTCATAATTGTAAGACTGACTATTCTATGTACAATTTATCTGGTTTGTTTCCGATTAACAACTTATTTGTAGATTACCTTCTTTTCTTTCTTGACTAGTCTGATAAGTGTTATGTATGTGTATGTATAATGCCTTGTATAACCTTTGATTGATGAATAAATTCTATTATTATTATTATTTTATATTTCGGATTACATAACACAGAGAACTTAGTTTTGTGGTTACTGTGTTCACGTGCATTTCCCAAGTGAGCTTTGGATCTAATGTTACCCCCAGAAATTTCATTTTATCAGCGACTTCAATAGATTTGTTCTCAATATGTAAATGAGGATTGGAATCAAATGTCATATTTTTTGGTAGAAATCGCATATATCTCGTCTTTTCTGCATTCAATGTTAGGCCATTTTCTTGACAGTATTTACTAAATTCGGTGGATGCTTTGTTGCAGTTCTCAATGAGTTGTTCATACTGAGGATGTGTTAAGTAGTATAAAATTTATGTCATCTGCATATTCTACATTATAATAATCAAGTTCATTATCAGCGCTTATATCATTAAACTCATATAACTTCCACCAGAATAATACTGAAATGATTCAATCATACTAGACAAACCGAACTCAATTTGTCAAGATTAAAAACAGCACACAAGCTCCAATCCTATTACGTATGGTGCAACTCAAAAGGTTTCATACTGGGACCTTTCATCTTTCTGATATTCATAAATGACCTACCACTTGCCTCAACACAGTTCAAATGTGATAACACCACTCAGATTCATTCTGACAGTAACTTAAGGTGACTCAGACAAACAGTAGATGTATTCTTGACCCGAACTACAGTCACCACCCTTCATTGAGCAAAGGATTCTACTGGTCCCCTTTCTATTACATAGTTTCACGTACCAGTAACTAATGAAACTACCGTCTTAAATAAAATTAATAGTGTGAAAATTGTATTATTATTATGTATAAATTGAGTTAGATCTATCAAGATCGATTCTAAATGAATCACTCAACTCAGAAGACGGTTAAAAAAACATAGTTTTCTTATTCGAAGAATATAAGAACACCACACCACGAATACAACTATCTAGCCTGCTCGAATTTGAAGCATACTTACGTGAGTAGCGGTGATCCTCCAACATCTCATCCTCGTCACTTTGAAACTACCTTCTTTTCCTAGCGGACCTGACCCAAGTATCCTCATACTCAATTCTTGGTCCCCTATAGCGATCAAAACTTTCGTTTGTGCTTTTGGATAATCACAGTAACACGGCATGAACTGCATGAAACCATAGTATTTCAGTTTTTGTGCTAATTCTATGTATTCACGTTTAGCTAAGCTAACTTGAAGACTAGTCAGCTTGGATTTGACTTCTTTGCTGGCGATTATCCAGCCCTTTTCGATTTCTGTCACAGTTTGTACATATAGTAAGTTGAGGGCTATGGGATCTTTCATTAATTCCGTGTCGTAACCGATGTTCCAACAACTGAAATATGATATTTTATTCAAACAAATGATAGCGGATATAGTTTATGTATATATGTTATATGAATATGTTATTCATATATATGTTATTTATATTTCGCACAAGGCTTTGTCAATAAGAATTCATTCTTCAGACAAAGTAAATTTCGAATTGAATTGAAAATAATTTATATTTCTACTGACAAGGTGACTGAAAACAATTTATAATAGTGGAAAACCATAGCCCAAACACAACACATTTATGATTAAACACCAGACAGCCATAGGTCTCATCAGTGGTGCTAGGCTGAACCACAAATGCATTTCCAAACTCAACTGTCTTTAAAGGACAAGCCTAAGTAATTCTTTCCTACAAAGACGAGTCCAAACAGCACTGTGATGTTGAATCATAAATGCATTGTGTTTGGGATCTAGTTCACAACTAGTTGCCTTGCAGTGAAAGACAAAGGATGAATCTCGTCGGTGGTCGATGTAGAATCTTGGCTTTGCAACTGACCGCCTTGAGGATCCTCATTTATCTTTGATATTCAAGAATTGAATCCTCTGTCGACCCATAGATGGCGACTTTGTGAGAGGAGATGTGATCGCCTTCATTTTGTGTATTATGTTTCAGAAAATTAGTTCACTAAATTGTTACACGTAATTTCTTTGGTTGGACCATTTTCATCAGTTTCTCAATTATATTGGATGCACAAATTGATGACGCAAGTGTATTCTTTTATTGACCTAACTGAAAACATCAAACTACTACCTTTGGTATTCTCTCATCTTGGCGTTTACAGAAATTTTCTGAAACAAGGTATATTTCCGGCAGCGTGGAAGGACGTTAAAAAATAATTCTACACTTTCAACCTATAAAGGCCGTTGACTGTGTGGATCACAAAAAAGTGTTGCACAAATTTGGAATTCATAGTATGGTATTATAAGTTATACTGTAATATTGACAGAGAAGAAGTTAAACAAAGTGTTGAAAGGATTTCTTACAGACTTACCAATGGTGACCATGGATTCAATCTTGAACGTGACCTTGAAGTTTATGGCCAAGTTCAAGTTAATCTTTAGAAGAAGAAGAATGGGCAAAGCGAAAAAATCTACTTTCATATGTGTCCTTGAGCAGTTCAGAAACGCGACCTGCGAAGGTCATGGTCAAAGTTGCTTCAGAGATATTGCAGAATAACCCTGGCCCCTGCTTCAACTGATTGGACAGTGATGTGACTTAGTCTTTCCCCCAAAGCGTGAACATCAACTAAGTAATTTTTCGTAGGTGTATTTGCTTCAAATACTTTTTATTTCTTCACTACCAATCTCGACAGTCTTACGTCAAGTTCATTTTTACAGACTTTTCCGATTTGCTAATGATAAGACAAAACTTACCAGTTTGTCTTCCACCTTTTTTGACAATCCCCCTTCAACAATAATTCCTTTTCGAACTCTTTTGCCACTCCATGAACCTGTTCAAACCAGGAACTTAGCTTCTCCCTTATATCCTATCATAAAGATTGAAACCTAAAGATAGGAATATTGCAGCCATGTTTTTCACTCTGCCTCACATTCCTTTTCTTTTCAAATCCCCTCTATCAACCCCCTGTTGTTTCTAAATTAATACATAAGTAGATATATGAAAATAGACATGTTTGTTCTGCTAATTGGATGTACCACTTATAAAAATTGACTTGACCTTGACCATAACATCCAAGATCATGGTCAAGGTCAAGGTCAAATCCATGATCATCATGGACTAATCTGGAAGAAATCTTCTTCTTTTATTCCAATTTTACTTCACCAGTTATATTGTCATCCTTTATCATCCTCTAAATTCTAAACCACCATACCTTATCACCCAAATCGACGTTGTCGAATGATATCAGCTGACTCGAGCCATCTCTCTTCATATAAGACCAACTACTCCTAGTGCAAGTAGGAGATATTCTCTTCAAACCATTTTTCTTCATTATCAACTCATCGACGAGCGACTGTAAGCAAACAGACATCAGTATCGACTGTTCACTTGATATGGTTATCCATTGCAATTTGTCTTTTGACATTAAATATTCGAATGATAATTCTAAACTGGAACTGGAACTTATGTCTTGTTTCTTCTCACATGTTGTTTCTTGTTGAGCAGATAATAAAAAACCTATTATTAATTCTGAAGACACTAGTTTTGAATCTTGTCCAACTGAAACAAAGAATAATATCAAACCATAGAAAAGTTTAACAAAATAGTGTATTATATCATTTATCAAGTGTTCATTTTTTTTGGCCTTGATGACAGGAAGAGTGATGCCAATTTGTGAAAAAGGGAATTCAGATTGCTTAGAAAATTATACATCAGTCACTGTCACCAATGGTCTACATAAGGTGTTAAAGTATGGTTATCTCGATAGGCTGCTGCATTTCTTGAGCAACGGAAAATTATTTCAAGATGTTCAACATGGTTTTCAAATTGGCAAAACAACAACCAGTGCAATATGTTTATTTTAACAAAACTTAATTGAAGGAAGTGAAATTCCTATGTTTGTTTTGTGTGGCCTTAATTGTGCTTTCAACTACAATAACTACAATCAGCTGCTATCCAAATTGTATGGCTGTGGTGTCTATTTAGGATGCATAGAAACTTTCTTCGAAGTATGTGAATATGAATAGAATAACATAGAATTTATTCATCATTAAAATATCATACACATATAACATATACATTACCGGTACAATATTTATCAGACTAGTCACACACACTGAAGAAAAAGCACCTTATACATTCAAATCTAAAAATTCTTCAACATTGTAAAAGACATTTTCTAGGAGAAGGTCTATTAAAGCTTTTTTGAATGTATTGTAATTTTCAATATTTCTTAGTAACCGTTGCTTTGTTATAACATATGACTCCTTGATAGCTTGCCGAGTCTTGCCCAAGGGCGAATCGTGAGTGAGGTAGTCTCAGTTCGTTTCCTCTGTAAGTATTGTGATCATGTCTCATACTGTTTTTTGAATGGTGTGATTCATTTCTTTTGATATTCATAGTTATGAGAAAAATATATAAAGATGATAGTGTTAAAATAGCTAGATCTTTAAAAACTTTCTTGCATGATTGTCTACAATGTATGCCAGTGATACATCTGTTTTTTTTTTGGATAACAAACACTTTTGTTAGGTATGCTGAGTTTCCCCAGAATTATGAGAATGGAAAAATTCTCTCCTAGAATAAAGTTTAAAGCCTATGCTGATGGTATTTCATCATTAATATCTCATAAAAATAATGATGCTGGATGCTGAAGAAAAGATGACAAAACTTATATCCTGGTTCCACCAACTCTTTCTTTATTTCAGTTCTAGTAAACTGATATTTCAAGATTTCATCCATATCACAATTCTGTTTATAGTATTGACATACAATTGAATGACGAAATTCTTCTATGCCATGATTCTTAGAAACTGTTTGGCGTGCATAAAGATGCAAACTCAAACTGAAAAGAGCACTGTAGTCACCTTACTTCGAAGCTAGCAACATTGTTGTGCATGTTTAGAAATTTTAAAACCTTATCAAAGCACAAAATGAAAGGTTGAAAGACGACTGAGGTATGGCATATGCCGTGGTTAAACTCAGAATTGGCTTGTGAAGTTTTTGTAGGTCAAAAGAAAATCCTACGTATCATGTGCAGGTCTATAAATTTTTGTAATTTGTCTCTTTACATTCAGAAACAACAAATTTTCATCACAAACATTGCTGTTCATGATTATGAGGAATACATTTACCGGCACCAGAATTATTTTTAATATAAACTCCATCTCGAATTCGTTCTGAATCTTCAGTTCATGACATCCTCCTTTAAAAACACAACTATTACATAATAAGGGGGGGGTGACTTCAGCACCGAAAAACTGATTCAAGCAGTTCTATATAAAAACAGTTTGTCTAGTTTCAAGAATGTAAAATTTGGAGTAACACAGGGCTTCGTTTTGTAGGTATTGTTATTTATAATATATGCAGACAACACTGAATGCAGACAACACTACCATCATTTATTCTCACGAAAATTATTATTTCTTGAATGCACCTGCTGGAGAAGCCCAGAATAAAGCCAAAGAATGGTTTATTACAAATAGGCTCACGATAAACACCAACAAATCACAGAAGCGGCTACTTACCACCAATACATCACTACAAAAAGAAAAAAATGTTAAAGCTCTGTAGGTGGAATCATATTAGACAACTCTCAATTTCAATAATCGGCATCCAAGACAAATATTTGATATTAACACTCTGTTCCAAACTCATCTCAACTATAGAATATCATTCTGGCTATAACAATCCTATCCAATGCCAAGTATAGACTTGCAAGCCATTTTTCAAGAAGTTGAAGATTATGATCCTTCCATCACTTCTCATTTTGAATACTCTACTGGAGATCTGTAAGAATTTACCAAATCTCGCTTAATAATCTAATATCCATCAGCCTAACAACAGGGAATACAGATATAGACCAACCAAATCTTTGAATATCTGTTCTGTTTCAGAAAACGTTATTGAATTCTTTTTAGTTGAGAATTCCTTTGATTCATTTGAGGTATATGAGGAATGTATGAAACAAAGGGTTGATGATTATGATGGATACTCACTGAATTCATAATAATTCAATCATTTTTCTGTTCTCATTTTGATAGGTGAGGTGTTTTGAATGTGTTACCATTTTTATTTACGTGTATGTTCGATCATACCTTTATGGAGATTTTCATTGTGTGACTTGCTATAAATATGCAGCTGTGTATCATGTAGTCAAACTATTCTATTCAAATTAAACAAATTATTGTGGAGAGATTTTTATATTTTCTTGAGGACTTTAAAGCCACTTTTAGCCACATTTTTGAGTTTTTTAATTCGAGTATTTTTTTTCCAGGTGGTTGACATTTTCTTATACAATGTCTGTAGAGAAATTAAGGATTTTGAATATCAAAAGGACATGCCAATAAAATGACAACTTGAACAATCACCCATATTTATCTGTGATATATTCAAATATCAAAATTCCAGTTTCGAGAACAAATAGTTGAGTTTTCAAGGCTACAGCTGCTTTAATGAATAAAGAATTGAAATATTAAACAGATAAAAACTCACTAGTCTGTATGTACTTTTCTAACAACATCCTTCTTTCTTCCAACTGTGTGTCTGTAAGAGGCAGTAACTTCTTTGGTGGAAATGGGGGGACCGAATCATTCCCAAATTCTCTCCTCAACTGCTCATTCAGATTGTGCAGTTGTTTATATCTCACTGTACAATGAAAGACACCATTTATATGGATGTTGTACCCCTGAAATAAAAACTATAAGCTATTTAGGATAACTTTTTACTCTGCCACTTACAATGAATGTTGACCCATTTCCTTCATTCAATTCCTGAGTATCGGGAATGGAAAAATGCATCTTATATAAATAATTTGAGCGTACTTGAAAATCATGAAACTAAGATAAGTGTAAAACAGAATATTCTTAAATCATCAAAAACATCCTTAGTATCGAATAAATTTATGGCCATTCTACCTTTGTCATTGTTACTAACTACCGCTACTGTTTATTTTCTGACAATCTGACATCTGACAACATAACTAATTGACAGTTATTATTCGACAGTTCCCATTCTCCAGCGAGTTCCTAAACTCAACAGAATTCAATAGATTGCTTCAATCAATAAAAACGCACCAATATTTCAAGTTGACCAATAGCTGGATCTATCGAATCAATCAGTGAACTCACCGATGAGTTTAAGAACTCGTCTTTCTCATCACTTGCTGTCATTGTTCTCGTCAAGATGTGAAGGCTGTTTCTTCGTTTGGCCAAAGAGATCAGGTGAACTCTCACATCGAGAGAAAAATCGGTTATCTCTCACTGTTTTGGTGAAGAGCATCTGAAATTAAGAGTGAAGGAAAGATTCTCGATAATAGAAGTTGATTATTAGTGACATAAAAAATGTCAACAGAATAAAATCGTTCAGAAACTTCATACATAATTCACATCATACAAAACGAACACAACTGATATTCGATGTAGTAGTAATCTAATTATACTATCTACATTACAAACTGCCAGTCGATTTCATAGTTTATCCTTGAGAAAATTCAAGAAACTTAGACAAACCATGCCGCAATCTGCTGCCTTGCAGATCTTTATTTGTTCCCATGTTTCGAACTGCATCCATCAAATCAAATTCTCATCTCGATATAGGCATACCTGTCTGTTTAAAAAATAAGTTGAATTTTAATTTCTCTCAACAAAATATTCATCTATTCATCGGTTCCAAAGTTGTCCCCTTGAGATATAATACTCGTATACTTGTGCCAGCGATTTTTCCAGTTTTTGTGGTAGATCTTTGTCTTTCCAGAAATGTTTCTTGTTTTTCATGCTTTTTTGTTTGTCGGTTCCGTCTACGGATTGTCACCTATAACAATAATAATATCAAGAAGCTGACGTTGATATAAATCTTACATTTGTGATGCACTGTTTGGAACCTTTGGTGTTGTAGTATCTCCAAGAGGAAGATACTTGGTGATTGAAACATGTGTCAAGGTGTAAAAAATAACGGTTTGGTGTTGGGATAAAACTCCAGTAATATTCATAAATCTACAGTTACGCCTAAAATTTCTACTGGATGTGCACCATGTTAAGATGGACATCCTTAAACGACACAAGTCAATCTAGTTGTTTAGCATGATTCAAACGACAGGCAATAATTGAGAACAATGATCTGACACTTTTTCAATCGTTGTTGAATTAGGATAAGTGATGGTTTTATCTGGGAAGAAACCACCAATGGAATCTTCAATTATGTTAAAATTTACAGTATCCTTCACCGAGATGATAGTTTAGGAATTTGAAGTCGAGGTTGAATTCAAACTCCTTTGACAGATGATGCCATTTGACTAACACCTTGAACTGATAGAGCTAAAGCTGAGGATTTCAATCTCATTTTGGACTGAGAATACTTGTTTGAGATCCACAGTCGAATAGGGCCCCATCCTTTTGATACGATGGTAGGCATCCCGGATTTCAATGGGAGGTGTCGCTAAAAGAACGATCGAGATCGAGGGTGATGAAGACTAGAGGGTATTGATGGACGTAGAGGCAGATTGATTATCAGATTCCAGACGTGAAGAGGAAGCTGAGTTACTTAAAGCTTGATGACTAGAAACAGAACTATCAGTGGACGGGGTTTTTACTAATGAATGCTGTTGAGGGGCAGGCTGTTATTTTTTTGTTTGACAGAATGAGGAGAGTCGCTGACATGTAATAGTGTGTGATGGGAGTGACCACATTTCATACGATGTGAACGTTAACTGCAATCCCTGAAAAGATTCATTGAACCTAAACAATTCACGCAATACTTATGGAATTTCACAATATTGAATCCGTTGGCGAGTGGCGTTACACAGATAGTAACTAGGAATGGGAATTGGAGATATATTACGAGGTTTACTGTTTGATTTTGTTTGGCCTAAACGAGTATGACCAGCATCCCTTTCAAGGCTGCCACATTGTTTCGTTACAAACTCTACCACCGATACAAATGTGAGAATTTAATCTGAAGGGATTTCTGATTCGAATCGAGAATCTGTTTTGGAGACGTCTAAGAAACAAGTTGAAAAGCAAGAAGCACCACTGATCCGTTGGGAAGCTCAAATTTTTCGATGGCGCAAGATTTTCCGTTAAAGTGTCTATCAATGTTCGGAGATTCTGAAGAGTCTATCAAGCCCATCTCGGATATACCTACACAGTAGGTTGAATGGACTGACGCCTATCAGAAAACAACTACTCCACTGGCTAATACCACGAACGGCGTTGGATTATATCCGACAGGCGTCAGTGCAGAAATCTTCCTAGAAAATTTCCTGTATATGCAATTGGCAATACAGCTGAAAGAGTCGAACTTCAATCTTGGAACGGGCACACTTACAGACTGGTTTTGGGCTCCTAAGCCACTCGTCAGTGCGAGATAGTGACCATCATCGAACTAAAGTGAATGATATTCCATAATTGATAATCGAAATTCTTTCCGAGTATTTCATTCCTCGTCTTAAGTTGGAGCGAACATCAAACCTACTGTGTAGGTAGGTATATCCGAGACGGCTTGAACATTTAAAGTTCATTTCTTTACATTTGTTTACTGCCAGTCTTCAAGCATAGTCCACTGACTAATAAGAACTATTCTGAGGAGTGATAGTAGCTAAATCAAAAGCATTTATATAGTTAGCATCTATTGAGTTATTCTTTTTCATGATTCCAGAAAAGGAGAAAAGCAGTTAATTGAATTTTTCAATATTTTTGAAACACTTATTTTCACAAATAGTTGAAGGTCCAATGAAGCTTTTCCGTTATTTGATGTTTCTATTGAATTTAAATGATTCAATTTTTGGTAGCTTGATATGGGATTCAATATTTGAATTGATATGTGGTGTGGTAATAACAAAAAGATTCATGAATGGATTTAGGAGAGTAATGATTTTGATAAAAAGACTTTGATAGATCATTAAATTCATCATTATTGTAGACATCTGTCGAAATCTGAAGTGAAATTAACACTGCATCATGGAATTCAAACTCTTCATAAATTTTATCAATATGAGAATGCCTTGCCTTGAAAATGTCATAGAGATTTAAGGAATTAGCTGAATAAGTTAGCAATTCACACATACTGTCAAAGCATTACTCTTGCATAGCCTTATGATATTTAATTTGGTTTTGTTGCTTCATGTTTAATTTTGTGATGAAGAACTGAAATTACTGCTCGCCCCTTGTATTTCCAAACTGTTAAAAAACAACAAGAATCTTCATAAAAAAAATAATAAAAAACGTAAGCAAAAAAAAACTGTTGGAATGTTAAACTGATTAATGAATGATAGATTAATTTGAACATGAAAACCAATATTATACTCAAATATTTGCAAATAATGAATTGAAATAAACAACCGTGTATCGAGACTAAATCGTACGGTGATTTAAGGTTTTTGTTTCTTTTTAATATGTAACTATCGACTGTAAATAAAGTCATAAATAACTCTTTCAGAAATTGGTGCAATGCTAATAATTTGATAGTGAACATTGAAAAAACTTTATATATTCAATTCAGGTGCAGAAGAAACAGTCCCAGTTCTTCTCTGGCCGTAATTCAGAAATCAGAATCGACCAAATTATAGATGGCTGCTGTTGCAATTAGGAATAAATGAATTTGAATATTGAATTCAAATTCATTGAATCTATCCCTAATTTACAAACTAAAATGAGTAAAAGAGCGAGTATTCAAATTACGGAAAAACCACCTTTTTGTTGTTACTTGATAGCAGTAATACTACTCAAATTCGCAAAAAACAGCGTTCAAACTCAAATCACGAACATCCGGTTAGAAGGAACAAAATTATTTCGAGTAACAATATATGTGGACAGTATTTTTTGTGACGTGAATTTGAAAGTTGTGCTCTTGCGTGATTTTTGTAAATATAGAAAGCATATATTTCAAATTGAACTGAACTGCGCTTACCTTGAGAATTTCAGCTACTCGTCTCGAATCATGCAGTAACACCAATCTTCCTTTCAGTTCGGCAGCTTGTTCAGCATTCGAGCCGTTTTTGACGAAATATCATATACGGGGGGAGCGCGATATATTCTCGAAATGACGGCAAGCAGTTATATCGCGGTACTGAAACATAGAAATCGAATACAAACAAAAATGCTTTCAGAAAACACTTGGGTGAGAAAAATAATAAGAATAATGAACTAGAACGTAATTCAAAAGAGAGTTAAAGACGAAACAACATTTATCAATTATGTAAGTAATAATATGAAGAAGAAAATTATAGCATCCTAGTTCACGGTGAAGTTGATACAAATCTTGCAGTTGCTCCTAAAATTTATGCGGAATGTGCACAGTAGGTACTGAGTTGGAAAACATCGGCATCGGTACGTATTCAAAACCTTCTTCATCCTAACACGACACAAGTCAATCAAGTTGCTCAGTGTGATTGCTTTCATATTTCCCCAACATAACCTGATTCAAATGACAGGTTACTCCCGAGAAATATAAAACCTCTCACAATTTTTCAACCCTTGTTGAATTAGTTGAAGTTGAAGTTTTTATCTGGAAAGAAACTACTAAGGACATTTAACAATTATGTTGAAAAAGACATTATAAATCATTGTCAAGAAAACCAGTACTTGTTATTTCCTACAAATTTTTTACTGAATGTGGAGTGCCCTGTGATGGGGATCATCGTCGTGAGGACTTCGTTCCATCTTTATTATGCCAGAGTAGGTGTGAAGCATGAGTAATTTTACATTTTTTCACACTTCTTGAGCTGAATAACAAGAAATGTCAAAGAATGTGAAACCGCCCACACTAAAATCTTCCATTTCTCACTGTCCTTAATGTTTTTCATCTGAAAAAAAAAATCTGCTTTCAATATTCATCATTGATATGGATTGTTGAAGTATTCGAAATGGAAAATGCTCATATCATCCACAATTCCTGTTCCTTCGGGTGTTCCTCAGGGTTCCCACTGTGGATCTTTGCTATTCAACCTATTTATTAATGACCTAACTACAATTATAAAACATAGTGAGGTACTGAGTTTCGCTGATGACGTGAAAATATTCGAATCAATTTCTTCTACAAACGATGTCTCACTCTCACAAGAAGATTTGTCACAATTTTTATCTGGTGTGTTATGAATCAAATGAATTTGAATATATCCAAATGTTTCTGCCAAACATTTTCTAGAATTATTCACCCTGTTCTACATGACTACAGTATCAATAATATACCAATTAATTGAAAATCAGTGATAAAGGACTTAGGAATTATGTTTGATCGTGAATTGAACTTCAAATCTCATAATGAGTATATTATAGCTAATTCACTCAAGATGTTGGGCTTCATCAATAGATCATGTAAGGAATTCAGTTTGAACACTCTCACGTTATTATATTGTGCATTAGTTAGATCATTATTGGAGTTCGCTTCAATAATTTGGTGCCCATATTATGAGATACACATAAACCAAATTGAAGCCGTACAAAACACTTTCCTGAGGATCTGTGCATACAACTTAGGTCGAAGAAGGGGAGAATATGCATATAACATTAGAGATCAGATGAATCTATTATCTTCAAAGAATAGAAGAATTATTTCCGATGTATGTTTTTTGAACAAAATTTTAACTGGCAACATCAACTGTGGGGAGATTTTATCTTGAATTATATTGAAGTATATACGTTTAATTGAATAATGTACTCCGAAGTCATAAGAACCACCAAAAGTTCAAGTCTGTTGAATGTGAACAAAGCATATACTCTAACCATGGAGCAAAAATTTCAATTTCAATAATTCACCCCAAAGTCAGAGGAAACACTATAATCAAAGATGGAAGAAATGGGCCAACTGGCCACTCAACATGTCCCAACCTGCAAATAAATCACAATGAATACTTACTCTCTCTCAACATTCATTTCGCATTATTCGAGTTCCTATTTCAAGAATACGAAAATACACATCTCATTATTTCTTCATTCTACAGTAACCCTGTGTGGCTTATGATGGTGGGCATATCCCCTCTTGACTCAGTTGAATGTGAACACAGTATATCCTATGATATTGAAGTACATTTTTCCAATTCATAAAAGTATTCCGGAGCTACAGGAAACACCAACAGCTCAAAGCTCAAAAGATTTAGGCGAACCGGTATCTCAGGATGACACCCCCTGCAAATGAACTGAATGAATCAAATGGTATTAACACTGAAACCTTTTAAAAGTTTCAATACCTATTTCGATACAGAGTAATCAATAATCACTTCATGATATAAAAACTCAGATCTTTCATGAACTGATGAAAGCAATAGGCAAAAATTGCAGAATGTTCTCACTTTTAGAATCTGAAAATAAGCATCCCACCAATATTTTTCCATTCTACGGTAACCCCCTGGTTTATGACGGTGGCCATGTCCCCTCTTGACACGGTTGAATGTGAAACGCAGTATATCCTGTGGGACCGTTATACATTTCTCCAATTCATAAATGTATTCCGGAGCCACAGGAAACACCAACAGCTCAAAGTTTAAAAGATTCAGGCGAACCGGTATCTCGGGATGACACCCCCTGCAAATAAACTGAATGAATCAAATGGTATTGACACTGAAACTTTTAAAAGTTTCAATACCTATTTCGATACAGAGTAATCAATAATCACTTCATGATATAAAAACTCAGATCTCTCATGAAATGATGAAACCAATAAGCAAAATTGCAGAATCTTTTCAATTTTAGAATACGGAAATCAGAATCTCACCAATATTTCTCCACTCCACGGTAACCTCTTGGTTTATGACGGTGATCATGTCCCCTTTTGACTTAGATGATTGTGAAACGCAGTATATCCTGTGGGACCGTTATACATTTTTCCAATTCATAAATGTATTCCGGAGCCACAGGAAACACCAACAGCTCAAAGTTTAAAAGATTTAGGCGTACCGGTATCTCAGGATGACACCCCCTGCAAATGAACTGAATGAATCAAATGATATTAACACTGAAACCATTCAAAAGTTTCAATACCTATTTCGATACAGAGTAATCAATAATCACTTCATGACATAAAAACTCAGATCTTTGATGAACTGATGAAAGCAATAGACAAAATTGCAGACTGTTCTCAATTTAGAATACGAAAATGAGCATCTCACCAATATTTCCCCCTTCCACGGTAACCTCCTGGTTCATGACGGTGGCTATGTCCCTTCTTGACTTCGTTGATTGTGAACGCAGTATATCCTGTGAAATCAAAGAACATTTTTCTATTTCAACCATGTACTCCGAAGTCACAGGAAACACCAACAGCTCAAAGCTCAAAAGATTTGGGCGAATCGGTATCTATGAAATAGAAGTTAATTTATCATTTTTGCAATGCACTTCGAAGGAAACACTAACAGCTCCAAGATTTAGCAAACTAGTTGCAGACATAAAGAGTTGAATAGCATTCACACTGGAATCATTCATCAGTTATAATGCCTATTCAGATAAACAGTGACATCTGAGGCTCAATCTAGTTTGTCTTATATTTTTCGTTCCATGTTCTTTCCTAGAATCATGATGGTGAACATGCTCCTCCTTGAGTCGTTGGAATGTGAACAAAGCATATACTCTGACCATGGAGCAAAGATTTCAATTTCAATAATTTACCCCAAAGTCAGAGGAAACACCATACTCAAAGATGAAAGAAATGGGCCAATGGGCAGCTCAAGATGACCTCACCTGCAAATAAATCACAATGAATACTGATCAGTATGACTTGATTGAATGTGAAACGCAGTATATCCTGAGGGATCGAAGTACATTTTTCAAATTCAAAAATGTACTCCGAAGACACAAGAAACACCAACAGCTCAAAGCGCAAAAGATTTGGACGAACCGGTATCTCAAGATCTGTAAATATCTGTAAATAAATCACAATGAATACTTATCAGGCTCCCAACATTTATTTTGCATTATGAGAACTCAAATCTCACCTAAACTGATACAACCAGCATTAAACTTTCAGACTGCCTCTATTTCAAGAATACGAAAAAAGCATATCATTATTTCTTCATTCCACAGTAACCCTGTGGTTTGTGATGATAGGCATGTCCCCTCTGACTTAGTTGAATGTGAGCACAGTATATCGTATGAAATCGAAGTACATTTATCCATTTCAGTCACAGGGAACACCAAAAGGTAAAAAATTGAAGGATTTTGCAAAGTGGTTGTTCAGGACGACGTCACCTTCACATTAAACATAATGAATATCTTGGTATTCACACTTTTTAAATCTTTATATCAAATACAGACGGATATCCACACTTCAGCAAAATGGAAGCCTAAGGCGATACTACCTGCGAAGAAACTACAGTAAATGTATCACGTCCCCCGTATCATGGAAAAGGGGGCCAAGTCCAGGTTTCATCACATCTACAACAGAAAAAAAGATCCAAGAAATGTGTTGTCTATTAAAACATTTCAAAATGGTTTTCAGATCTTGATTTTCGCGATGCTTTCCAAGTTTGAGATGGTGGTCCTGTCTCCTCTTGTATCGGTTGTTAACCAAAGTGTATCCTATGAAAACAGGATCAATTCGCTCACTTCAGCAATTGACCTCGCAGTCATGGGACACTCTTCAACCTCAAAAATGGTAGAACTGGTCGAATTGGTCAATGACACCACACCAATATTTTGTCTTTTCCGGTAATCCCTTGTTATTGATAATGGTCCTGAACCCTTTTATATGTCGGTTGTGAACTAAAGTATATCCTGTGAAAGCAGGATCAATTAGTTAACTTCAACAATTGACCCCGCAGTCATAGGAAACACTACGAGCACAAAAAGGTAAAACTAGAAAATGACACCAACAATATTTTTCCTCTACTCCGAAGTCACAGCTCTGAGATTTAGCGAAGTAGTTGCTGAAGATGACGCTTCCTACAAATGAATCATAATGAGTTATATAACATTCACACTGGAATCATCTACTAGTTTCAATACCTATTTAGATAAACAGTGACTATCTGAGGCTCAATCTAGTGTGTCTCAAATTTTTCGGTCCACGTTATGTCATAGAATTATGATGGTGAACATGTCCCCGCTCGAGTCGTTGGAATGTGAACAAAGCATATACTCTGACCATGGAGCAAAGATTTCAATTTCAATAATTTACCCCAAAGTCAGAGGAAACACTATACTCAAAGATGAACGAAATGGGCCAACTGGCAGCTCAACATGACCCCACCTGCAAATAAATCACAATGAATACATATCAGGCTCTCAACATTTATTTCGCATCATGAGAACTCAAATCTCACTTGAACTGATGCAATCAACATCAAACTTTCAGACTGCCTCTATTTCGAGAAAAATCATATCATTATTTCTTCATTCCACAGTAACCTTGTGGTTTGTGATGCTATGCATGTCTCCTCTTGACTCAGTTGAATGTGAAAACAATATATGATATGAAATAGAAGTAAATTTATCTAATTCAATAATGTACTTCGAATTTCACAGGGAACACCAAAAGCTCAAAGATTGAAGGATTGGGCAAACTAGTTGTTCAGGAAGACGTCACCTACAAATTAACCACAATGAATCACTTGGTAGTCACACTCTTTGAATCTACATATCAAATACAGACGGATATCCACACTTCAGCGACGTGGAAGCCTAAGGCGACACTACCTGCAAAGAAACTACGGTAAATGTATCATGTCTCTTGTATCATGAAGAAGGAGGCAAGTACAGGTTTGATCACATCTACTATAGAAAAGAGAATCCAAGAAATGTGCCGTCTATCAAAAAATTTCAAAATGGTTTTCTGATCTAAGAAAACAAAAATTCGCATCTCGTCAATTTTTTCAGTTCGCGATGATTTCTAAGTTTAAGATGTTGGTCCTGTCACCTCTTCTGTCGATTGTGAACCAAACTGTATCCTATGAAAGCAGGATCTATTCGGTAACTTCAACAATTGACCCCGCAGTCATGGTGAACACTAAGAACTCGAAAATGATAGAACTGGCCGAACTGGTTGATGACATAGCCAATATTTTATCTCTACCGGTAATCCCTCGTTGATAATGATGGACCTGTCCAATCTTATGTCGGTTGTGAAAATAATATAACTGGCCGAAGTGGTTGATGTTAGCGCCAATATTATGTCTCTAACGGTAATCCCTCGGGTATGATGATAGACCTATTGTCGGTTGTGAACCAAAGTATATCCTATGACAGAGATATTTATTAGTTCACTCCAACAATTGACCTCGCAGTCGTAGGAATTACTAAGAGCTCGAAAATGATGTGACTGGCCAAACTGGATGATGATATCGCCAATATTGTCTCTACCGGTAATCCCTCTTGTATGATGATAGACCTGTCCACTCTTATGTCGGTTGTGAACCAAAGTATATCCTATGACAGAGAGATTCTCCGCAGACATAGGAAATACTAAGAACTCGAAAATGATAGAACTGGCCGAACTGGGTTGATGACATAGCCAATATTTTGTCACTACCGGTAATCCCGGTAGTGACAGACATAGGAAAATGATGTCAATGGCCAAACTGGTTGATGATATCGCCAATATCATGTCTTTACCGGGAACCCCTCGTGTGTGATAATAGACCTATTTACTCTTATGTCGGTTGTGAACCAAAGTATATCATATGGCAGAGAGATTCATTAGTTCACTTCATCAATTGACCTCACTGTCATAGGAAATACAAAGAACTCGAAAATGATAGAACTGGCCGAACTGGTTGATGACATAGCCAATATTTTATCTCTATCGGTAATCCCTCGTTGATGATGATAGACCTGTCCACTCTTATGTCGGTTGTTAACCAGAGTATATCCTATGGAAGCGAGATTGATTAGTTCACTTCAACAATTAACCCCGCAGACATAGGATACACTTAGAACTCAAAAATGATAGAACTGGCCGAACTGGTAGATGACATCACCAATATTCTGTCTCTCCCTGTAATCAATCGTCCTCTCTCATATCGGTTGTAAACCAAAATATATCCTATGAAAGCCAAGTCTATTAGTTCACTTCAACAATTGACTTTGCAATCATAGGAAACACTAAGAGCTCAAAAATTGTAATATCCGTTTGATGATGGTCCTGTCCTCTCTTATGTCGGTTGTGAACCAATGTATATCCTATGAAAGTTGAGTCTAATAATTTAATTCAACAATTGACCCCGCAATTTTAGGAAACACTGTGAGCTCAAAAATGGTAGAACTGGCCAAACTGCTATATGACATCTCCAATATTGTGTCCTTCCCCATTTATTCCCCATTGATGATAATTATCTTGTCCTCTCTTATGTCGGTTGGGAACTAAACTATATTCTATGAAATGGTAGAACTGGTCGATGACAGACACCACCAGTATTTTGTCCTCTCCTGGTAATCCCTTGTTGACGATGGTCTTTCCCTCTATTATGTCGGTTGTGAACCAAAGCAGAACCAAGAAAACACTAACAGCTCAAAAATGGTGAAACTAGCCGAACTGATAGATACATCACCAATATTTTGTCCTTCCCCGGGGGCTCATTCGAAAGAGCAAGAAGAACCATGAACTTCGAACATTTTCAAGGTCAATACAATGTTAATATGATAGGAGACTATATTTGGGGTTTGAGAGAAAGTACTCACGAACATATAAGAAAATGTAATACCGTGAATTTTCAAATCATTTCCACTCTTTTGTAGGTCAATTCGATAATAAAAATTAATAAAAATAATGTACGTTTATATTTCATTAGAGATCAAAACCACTAATTTTCGAAAATATCGTTCAAACGTTCTCGTGTCTCTACCGGTAATCCCTCGTTGATGATGATAGACCTGTCCACTCTTATGTCGGTTATGAACCAAAGTATATCCTATGACAGAGAGATTTATTAGTTCACTTCAACAATTGACCTCGCAGTCATAGGAAATACTAAGAACTCGAAAATGATAGAACTGGCGAACTGGGTTGATGACATAGCCAATACTTTGTCACTACCGGTAATCCCTCGTTGATGATGATAGACCTGTCCACTCTCATGTCGGTTGTGAACCAAAGTATATCCTATGACAGAGAGATTCATTAGTTCACTTTAACAATTGACCTCGCAGTCATAGGAATCACTAAGAGCTCGAAAATGATGTCAATGGCCAAACTGGTTGATGATATCGCCAATATCATGTCTTTAGCGGGAACCCCTCGTGTATGATAATAGACCTATTTACTCTTATGTCGGTTGTGAACCAAAGTATATCCTATGGCAGAGAGATTCATTAGTTCACTTCATCAATTGACATCACTGTCATAGGAAATACAAAGAACTCGAAAATGATAGAACTGGCCGAACTGGTTGATGACATAGCCAATATTTTATCTCTATCGGTAATCCCTCGTTGATGATGATAGACCTGTCCACTCTTATGTCGGTTGTGAACCAAAGTATATCCTATGGCAGAGAGATTCATAAGTTCACTTCAACAATTAACCTCGCAGTCATAGGAAATACTAAGAACTCGAAAATGATAGAACTGGCCGAACTGGGTTGATGACATAGCCAATATTTTGTCACTACCGGTAATCCCTCGTTGATGATGATAGACCTGTCCACTCTTATGTCGGTTGTGAACCAAAGTATATCCTATGGCAGAGAGATTTATTAGTTCACTTCAACAATTAACCTCGCAGTCATAGGAAATACTAAGAACTCGAAAATGATAGAACTGGCCGAACTGGGTTGATGACATAGCCAATATTTTGTCACTACCGGTAATCCCTCGTTGATGATGATAGACCTGTCCACTCTTATGTCGGTTGTGAACCAAAGTATATCCTATGACAGAGAGATTCATTAGTTCACTTCAACAATTTACCTCGCAGACATAGGAAATACTAAGAGCTCGAAAATGATGTAACTGGCCAAACTAGTTGATGATATCGCCAATATTATGTCTCTACCGGTAACCCCTCGTGTATGATGATAGACCTATTTACTCTTATGTCGGTTGTGAACCAAAGTATATCCTATGGAAGCGAGATTGATTAGTTCACTTCAACAATTAACCCCGCAGACATAGGATACACTTAGAACTCAAAAATGATAGAACTGGCCGAACTGGTAGATGACATCACCAATATTCTGTCTCTCCCTGTAATCAATCGTCCTCTCTCATATCGGTTGTAAACCAAAATATATCCTATGAAAGCCAAGTCTATTAGTTCACTTCAACAATTGACTTTGCAATCATAGGAAACACTAAGAGCTCAAAAATTGTAATATCCGTTTGATGATGGTCCTGTCCTCTCTTATGTCGGTTGTGAACCAATGTATATCCTATGAAAGTTGAGTCTAATAATTTAATTCAACAATTGACCCCGCAATTTTAGGAAACACTGTGAGCTCAAAAATGGTAGAACTGGCCAAACTGCTATATGACATCTCCAATATTGTGTCCTTCCCCATTTATTCCCCATTGATGATAATTATCTTGTCCTCTCTTATGTCGGTTGGGAACTAAACTATATTCTATGAAATGTCGGGAGGTAATAGAGATCCACAGACACACGGAGAATTTCAACCGAAAATAAGAAGCGGTGCACCTCAATCAAATATAGAACCCCATTTTAAGGAATTCAAGAATAACGAACAGGACAACAGGCAGCAAGATTGTTGATGTTCCAAGTTCAAGTGCAGGAACGAGTACAGGTACAAATGCAGGTACAAATACAACTGATCATCTGACAAGGCATAAATACGCTTTACGAAGCCTAAAAGGTAGTCACCGGACAGCAAGCCATATTGAAGAACGTTCCCTACGAATAGCTGTCAATGGATATCTCTCGAATACTTTCACCATCAACGCTGGTGTTCCCCAGGGATCCATATTGTCTCCAACCCTATTTTCATTGTATATCAACGACTTATTGGAAAAACAAAGAATCCAATATATTTATTTGCTGACAGCACACTTCATTACATTTGGATCCCAGGACATCGGCTGCGGAAGCACATCTTCACCGGCTGTAGGAGGTTGAATATCCTAATGAGGATCTAGAAGTAATTTCGAATTGAGGTAAAAGTAAACAAGTTCAATTCAATGCCTAGGCATTTTCTCCAAAAAGATAAATATCTCCGAACCAGATATAATAATATCAGGTCAGACAATTCCGCTTTCTGCTTCGATAAGTTTGTTGGGAGTTGGAGTGGACACCAATATGACTTGGCACAGTCATGGTGGAATTGCAAAGACTGGTTCTCAAAAGTCCGAACCAGAAAACTGTACACACCTTAGCAACTTTTGATGCTTCATAAAGCTCAGATCAGACCTTCTTTGGAGTATTGTTGTCATACATGAAGCTCCGCCCCTAAACATACCCTGAAGCTGCTGGATTCCTTCCAGAAAAGAGCCATCCGCCTGATGGGAGACGAGAACATCACTTGCAACCTCGATAGCCTAAAACATCGAAGAAGAGTTGGAGATTTATCTCTATAGATCAAGTGACTTGGCACATTTGATTCCACCAAGAGCGGTACATATCAGAAATACGCAACGGACTGTGGCTGCCCATCGTTATGAGGTTCAACTCAGTAAACCTCGAACTCAGTGAACATCGAGCACCGCTTTAAGAGCGCCTTAAGTATTTTCCGGTAGTGCTTGGGTTTTGTCCCTAAAAGAAAAATAAACAAAGTGGGCCCCATTGTTTGGGAATTTCCATTATCACTTTATTAATAGTAAACTAAAAAGTCAGGAAAAAGTTCTCCCAAATATTATCTTCTCCCAAAAATGTTTGATCATGATAAATTATATAAGGATTTTTCTAAACAAATTTTGTTTTCAATGCCAAGAAAACCTACTTTGCGTATTTTAATAATGAATATAAACCAATTGTTGAAATAAATTTAAAGGCCATAAATTACTATATAGATATTTACAGAGACCAAGGCCCAAAGCGGAACTTCCATGATTCAATACCGAATAACGCTGTTTCAACGTGTCAAAGGACTCATGAGTGATGCTAGGCTGAACCATGCATGCATTGTTATATTCAACATTGTTATACATGTTTCACAGATTAGTCAATGTTCCTCTTTCAATAGATAATTTCAATAAAGAACTTAATATCATCGAGCAAATTGCGGTTGACAATGGTTTTAAAGCCGAATTAATAAACAAAATAATTGCCAAGAAAGTCTACGCAAAAGCAATTCGAGACGTCTTTCCTATTGATAAGGTAGATAATCAAAATTATAGAGCTTTAACGTATTTTGGACAAGCAACGGAAAAAGTGGCTTCATTTTTTGAGGAAACGAGATATCAAAATTGCATATAGAACAAGTAATACGTTGGAAAAGTTAGTTAAAAATAATAAAGACAAAACATCGAGAAATCAGGAGTATATAAATTAAAATGTGGAACGTGCTCTAAGGTCAAACTGGCAGAACATTTAGGAATCGAATCCAGGAACATCATACGAGCTATGTAAATAAGAAAAGAAAATTTTGCACATAGAAAATAAAGGTTTGAAACTGAATCATTTGGAAACAAAGGTCAGTCGGTAGCCAAGCGGTTCGGCGTGGGTGCTTTGTTCACTCACTCGAATTGACTGCCGTGTTTAGAAAAAATATTTATTGATGTAGATTTGAGGTAATATGCTTTAGGTAATCATAATTCAACAGGTACCTTAGGTAGAATTTCAAGTAATTTTTGGAGGTAGTCTAACTTATGGTTACCTGTAGTATATAAATATTAATGTAAGAACAAATTGAAGTATTCATACACTTGAGAAAGCTACTGTGCTAGCGAAACATGTGATATATTTTTCAAATGAAGTTTGTGGAGATCAAATCATGAGGTGTAGTTTTCGAAATTACTATGGATCTTCATCATCAAGTAACGGCCGAATGAATCAGACAATTATATTAAGCAAAAAACTGAAATTACAATGAAATAAAATGAAAGCAACAAATAAAAGTTGAACTATCAACAAGAAATGAAAATTTAGCTAGTCTTTTCAATTTTTATAGATTCTTTCAGAGATTTCAAATCAATTTATCTGACAATGAAAGTCCTAACTAATGAAATGCACCTTGAAACATTGTCAGCCACCTTCAAATACATTCTGAAGTCGTATTTGTAAATGTCCCCACATAAAATGAAATTGATGGAAAACTAGTGTATATAATTAGTATGATGGCAGTCACGGGTTTCAGCTACGAGCTGGGGGAGTTTACCGCTAAAGATAATGAGTGTGCCAAGCCACCATTGGTCGTTAAAATTCATGACTAGCCCTGAAAAATTTTCTTTTAGAAAGTTCATTTCATGGCCAGCCATGGAAATTTGTCTTTATGGATATTCGTTGACAGCTACAAAAAACTGAATTTCACCTAGAGCCGTTAAATAAAATAATAAGTATCATTGTACCTTTTTTCCGCAGATACAATTAAATACCTGAGATTGTTACAATTATGATTTTAAAAATATGCATCAAACAATAGTATTCAGCACGTAATAATATATTTTGTTACAGAAAAACCTTTTATATTATTTTGATTGAAAAGATCATCTCTTTTGAGAAAATTACCATGCTGAAGATATTTCCACATGAAACTATAGTATTTAACGTTTCAATTGAAAGGGTTATATTTTTAGGAGTGACTAATTTTTGGGAAAAAAGTTTTTGGCTTTCTTTTGGATCCCAG
>NW_019289610.1:3123-21265 GCF_000500325.1 Leptinotarsa decemlineata | reverse complement strand
GAAAATAACAAATATATTAAGCAAAAATAACCTGAAATGAAATAAATTACAAGTAAAAATTGAACGATTGAACAAAAATTAAAATTGAAGAAATAAAATGAAAAAAATAAAAAGGTAAAGAGATTCCAAGCCACGTTAGTTCACGACGTTTCGATTGTTAGTATCTACAATCGTCTTGGGGTGATGACTGGACTGATTACTCCGAGAGATAACTATTTATAGGTCGTTCGAGTACTTTCACTTATCCCTGCTTTCCATTTTTTTGTTCAATCGTTCTATTTTTACTTCTATTTTATTTCACTATTATTTCATTTCAGGTAATTTTTCTTAATATATTTGTTATTTTCAGCTATTCATTTTTAATTCTTATTTTTTAGTTGTTTCAGGGATTTCAAATCATTTTATATATTAGACAATGGAGGTCCGAACTAATGAAATTAATATCGTATGATATTCCTTCCAGATAGTTTTTCTGAAAAAAATTCAAATTCAAATTGCCAAGTTACCTGTTTCCACAAAATTTAGTCATAATTCACCTGTAACAAGAAATAATGCGAATGTGCAAATAAGTTGTTTGAAATCAGGTGACAGGATATAAGGAACGACCATTGCACTCCCCCACCTCTTCCAAATGCATATATATTAAGCGGTTTTCACTCGACTCGAAGTTTTCCAGTTCTCCAGTTGTTGAGTGCTTATTCAAATTGTGGTGATCTGGGTAAGCTCATAATAATTAATTTTGTTTTCATTACGCTATAAACTATTTTTCCTATACGGTCTAGGATTATTGTTATACTTTGATAATTTGCAAAATGAAAAGTTTATGTATATTTTAACTCTATAGTTCATTATAATAATGGTGTTATACAGTATGTCTCAGTGGGTTGAAACAATGTGGAAAACTTTTTCATTGTTGATTTTAGGAAAGAAATGTTTCCTCGTAAAAATTCTGCAATGACTAAAACTTCAATTGCAAGAATCGGTAATAAAATTTTCTCAATTGTAGATATTTGATTTTTGTCAAAAAGTATGATTTTGAATCTTGAGTAAATTGTCTCGATTTTTCGAAGGAGAAAACTGTTATCGAAAAAAGTTGATCCGAATTGAAAGTCACGTTCAAATTGAAGTGATTTATATTTTTTCAATTTCTCCTATAATAACGGAAATGTAACTGTGATTATAGTAGATGTAAAATAGTTAGGAAACATTGAGAAACAAAAAGGTTATAATGTTTGTATTGACTTCAAGGAACACATGTAAATTATTGAAATTAAGAAAACTGAAATCAATTTATAGGGTGGAGAAATTGGCGAAATTGACAATACGTGATTTTTCATTATGACATGATGCACTTGCACACTTTAACGTATTTTCCAGTAGCCATTTTCGATATGGTCAAAAATAAAAATGAAGTAAATTTCATATTTTTTAAAAAACCTCTAATACAACCGAAAGAATTTGACAACCGATGGTTGCATTTCAATTTTCAGTTCTTGCACAACATACTAAGATGAATACTTTTTTTTTAAAATTAACTCACTTTCGAATACGATAGTACAAATTAAAAACTTCAGAGTGCTTTTCAAAACGTATTTAATGGTAATGAAAAAGTCAATAAAATGTGAAACTGGAACCTCGCAGGCGTAGAATAAATGCAAAACAAGCACGTTTCCCAAACTCCAGAATTGCAAAACTCTTTTTCGACGCGCGTTTCAAAAACCAAGTTGGCGTTTTCAGGAGATGAAGAAAAGTACATTCTAACTCTACAACTGGTCTCTATTTATATCTGAGTATTTGATTCTGATAACTTTCGAGTATAGTTCACATTCTTTAAATTCAAAATTTATATATTTTCAAATGTAAATACTGTACAACTACATTTTTCTAGAAAGTAGATTTCCAATTAATTTATCAATTAATGAAACATTACATTCTACATTTACTCATTTTGTCGTTTTTTGAGAAAATGGTTTAAAAACATTCAACTTCGAATAAATATGTACCACCCAAATTTCTCAAACTTTCCAAGAATCTCTCTAGCTACTACTAGCCCGGACTATGAAATAGAGAAATCTCGAAAGATTATTTCAATAAACTTACTAAAGACTACCACAGATCCCAAAAGAATCTGAATTTTTTAATTATTTTTCATACTTGTTTAAAGTTATCCCGTTAAAGCTCAACTTAGACCAAAATACACACAAAACATATAATTTCCTAATAATGTTTTCTGAAGAAGTTATTCCATGTTTTTCAATTTTTTTTGCAAGAATCGAAAATATTTTTCACATGTTAAAGTGATATTATACTTTTACTTGCACTTTGCCGGGCCATATTCAATTTATCAATTGAATTTTTGGAATTTCATTGAGTTTCTGCTTTGAATATTCATCTAACAATATTTGAATTTTTTGAAAATAAACGGTGGTTTCAACGGGATTTGTCGTTAAAAATTGAACAATACTGCATTTTGAATGTGCGCCTAAATGCGCGCGTTAGGTTTGAGATAGGCAACAATGCATACATGAAAATTACGTCACTGGAAAGCGTACCACTTTCCCTCCACAGTCTTATTCGGGTACACCAACTGAACGGTCCTGAACATCGTAAGACGACGCAACAGTTAATTTAAAAATTTAATGTTGGAATTGCAATCCGAAAAGCGCCAATAACTTTAATTTCCAGTCAGTTTGAGTTGGGATTTTTGGTGTTCTAGTTGTTCCGGTGGTATATAGAATTTGGTACGTTTTCCAGAATTTCCCTTTGAAATAATTGTAATTGGTAAGACTGCTTATGTTTGTTCTATTGAAATTTCAATTTTTTTGAATGTCACAGTCTTCTTCAGTATTCAAGTTTTGAAACATTGGTAAGTTACTTAAAAAATTAATCGTTTTCAATGTGATAGGTATGTTTTGATGTTGGCTATAGTGCTGAACCCACTTTATATATCAATTTGTATTCCATTATCACAACTGTTATTGTTTTTGTATGAATTTCGAAATGCTTCTACAAAATTCGAGATATGAAAAGCAGTGATGTAAGTAATAGCGGGTTTATGCATCAATACCTGAGAACTGAACCCAATAGCTAGTGACTAAGGCACCTAAAGAAAGGGCCCGATTTATGCGCACGTTAACATAACCACAATTATGTGATATTTTACTACACTACTGAAAATCTGTAAATGAACAACACTCTTTCGTTATTACTCTGGTTTCTCTTCAGTGCAAATGAATCTTTCGCCTTCTTTCATTATTTTTTTCCATTGTAATAAATGTTTGAAATAATCATTTTGAAATTTCTTGGTTCAATTCGGCGCATGCCCATTTCCGTTTTGACTTAAGCTCTTAGTTATAAATTGAACGTTTGCCAACATTCTAGGCAGAGTTCTTCGTTCTCAGTCTTTGTCAAGTTTCCATAATGCTTTCGTTGATTTTTCCTGGTCGAACTCCCAGTTTTTAGTCTTAGTCTTGAGAAGTGTTTTGCATAAACCCGCTATTACTAGGTTGCCTTACGTGTCGGTCAACCTATTATTTCATCCTTTTAATCAATATTAAGTAGTACCTTGATCGAAATCATAGAACACTAGGTATTCGTTTTTCATAATTCCACAATAATCTTGATCAATGAATTGTTCAGTTGAATTGAACATGAGCTTTTGTAAATTTGTCGTGAAATTTTAGTTTTGAAATTAAAACCGACCAATTTTTACAACTCTTTATGTATACATATTTTGTTTTCTGTTCAGTTTCATTCGTGAAAGTCATTAACAATCTTTGTCCATTGTTGATTCATGTTGAATAAATTCAAAACAATTCTTTGAACGATTGTTTTGAAACTTTTATAGACCACTTGCAAATAATAAGGTGATTATAATTCTTCGTCATAAATACATTGATGTATAGTTATTTATCAATAAAACAAGTAGTAATATGTTGGTAAACTATATCGCATTCTTTGATATTTCAAAACAGTTGTATCTGTTTGATTATTGCTTCTATCAGTTAGAAGTTGTTCATTTTAGTGATGAAGGTTTATTAAAAAGCTTATACCATGTGCAAATCTTTAACTTAGTATAAATTAGACAAAAGTTATTTTCTTCCTTTATTCGATATTCATTATGATTTTCTACAAAGTAAATTGGTCATCAATCGAACAAGATTTCATATCGTGTGAAGTATATTTGTGGTTGAGATAGTGTTTTGGGGCTCTCGCAAATGGATTTGTGGAGGCAAGAGTCTTATTCCGAAACATTGATGTCCGCCATTGAGGTTAACAGTATCCCATGTAGGATAAGATGTATTCAACTACGTTACATTTCAGAAAAATGTTTGTAGCAAGTCACATAAAAGATGTTGATTGAAAATACAAATTTTTAAAATACACAGAGATATTATCAGATATTTGAAATATTGGAAATGAAAAAAATTAAACACGATTTGAAACATTCTGAATGTAAATTAATGACCGAGTGAAAGCAATGACTCAGGAGGAATTCCTTCAAGTATTTCCTGAATTTCACAATAGGTAGGTACTCAGTTTTCAAATCCCCAATAGAATATTGTAAAGATTATAATCTAAAGAATTTTTTTGAAATTTATTCAGACGAAAACGATTTGAGTTTTTCTTTTGTTATAATTATGGATGCCTCGTCAAAAAATTTGACTTCTTGTGAATTTCAAGAAGGACATAAAAGATATACATGGATATAAGTGATGAAATTCTCAGTTTCCTTTGCCTCTTCATGAGTTCGTATCAGGTCCGTCATAAGTGAAATTTCAAGTCTTTCATTTACTATATTATGTAGCACTCCTGCATAAACATTTGACGAGAATGAGTACATTCTTAAATGACAAAGATGGATAGCAAATAAAAATTTTCTCTCCTGATAGATAAGCTACCAACATTTTAGGGAATAGTGTCTTGTTACTGTATAACCAGATTTCAGGTGGCCACGCCCCTTATCAGCCCACTAAACACTGGAGCTGCATTCAAGTTGACGCCCGATCGAGCGGGCTGTGACATGATTCCATGAACCTTATTGCGCACCGGAATAAGGTTCTTAATAGCATTCCGTCTATTTTAAGATCCTTATTTCATGGTGTATAAGGTTCATGAAACACTTTCAATGGCGTCAGAAGCACTGTCCGATCGAGCGAATAGGGCATTCAGTGCATTGGCTGGGCTTGTTACTGCCATTTAAACCAATGATACAGATCTGACCTCGAATTTCAAAAGAAATACTATGTGGTCACTTAGGACCAGTGTTGCCAGAAACGGTAATATTACCGTTTATTCAGTTAAAACACGGTAATTTCAATTCCCGTACCATAATGTGGTTACCGTACGATAATTTTGGAAAATTGATGTATGAAAAATACAAAACTATAAATTTTAGTCGTTTAGAAATCTATTTAATGAAGCAGATGAATTAGTAAATGGCTCAGCTCTCATGTTGAATGAGACACAGTACGTTTCTCTTTAAACAATTATTATTGAGCTACTGACTGTACACAAAATAAATAAAATTCATTGTGAAAATTCTGATATTATTGTCATGGGTAGTGTCATTAATTTTCATCAAGTAATGGGTCAGAGTATTCATAATATACAGTTTTTGCAAGTAAAAAATCAGAACTGTCTTCATAGTTCTTTATTATTTAATGCATTTCATTAGTTCGTTTGTAATTTCCATCTCGTGTTCAATTTTTTGATTTTTTGGTTGTTCCTTGTATTTTATTTCATTGTAATTTCAGTTTTTTTTGCAATGGACAATGGAAGTCTGAACTGATGAAATGCACCACGAAAAATTGTCAGGTGAAGTAAAATGATTGTTTAATATTTTGTTGAATTATTTCAAGTTTGATCATGGCTAGATTCTGACAGCTTTGTCATCCAACGTACGAAATGGAATGTATCATCGGACAAAAATCAACGATTCACATAAACAGGAATATTTATCGGATAGGAATAAATGTGTTATATCTCACTTTGGAATTTCATAACATCACTACTGTATTTATACGACGCGACGGGCGATAGAGCGGGGCTATTGCTGAAGTGAGATGCAGTAGATGGCGCCTAAGTTGGGGGATAAGTCATCGCCTTTACTATCATTACAGGACTATTCAGTGCCATGTTGTATTATGTCTCTATTTTAGTTGAAAGCGATCTTCATATAGAAGAAGATATCAAGATGATAGCTATTTTTAACAGCAGAAATTACCGTTACATTAAATTGCATTTATTCAATTATAATATACATACATACATTGAATTGTCGTTATTTCAAACTACATATTCCTATAAGAAAACCACCAAACAGAAAACTTTCTGATCGTCGTAGCTGTAGGAATCCAGCCTTAGCTAGGTATGTTCAAAAGATCAGCATTTGAAATAAACTGCTTTATCTTGATGTTTGAGCGGTCGGTAGCCAGGCGGTTACACGTGGGTGCTTTGTTCACTCACTCGAATTGACTACCGTGTTGTTCGGTATTTCAAGCCACAGTCTGAACGATCGATTTTCACTTGCTATCGTCCAATCCGTGATAAGAATCATACGTTAAAAGGTAAGACCTCGTTAATCCTTAGTTCGCGCAAGTTTCGACTTCTGACGGTTGTCGTTCGTACAGGCGCGACAGCTGGTTAACGAAGAAACAGATTTTGAACAGATTTTTTTAAACAGGTGATTAAGAATGTCAAATTAATTCGAATAAATAAAAAAATACACTACAACAAATACGCTGTCTATTGATTCGCATTTCATTAACCCAAGTTAGCATCATCAGGAGATGATCCGTACTCAGTTTCTAGATCTAAGATAGGTCTATTTGTACTGACTAGACATCATTATCTGGGAAAAAGTGTTTTCTTCAGATTTATTTCACACTAGAGGGTCCAATTCTACCTATCATGATCGAATGATCTTAATAATCGATTACATATCCCTAATTTTCTTGACCATCGATTATTTCTAATTTAAATAAGCTCATCACTATCGTAATTTATCGACGAGTAATTGAAATTATCTCACTTTTTCTGTCAACTACTGCCATCCTTTGGTCAGTAGTCAAAGTTATTCAAAGGTAATATTTTTTACTTTGGATTCTGATATTGTCTGAAGACAATGAAAATATCATTATATCTTTGTTTGTATATGGATAGTCTTTATACAAAGATAGTATCTTTGTATACAGAATCATATACAAAGATAATATCTTCGTACATAGAATCATATACAAAGATAATGTTTAAACAGTGATTCTGAGATGATGCCACATTATCGTGTACATAAGTAACAATTCGATTAAATTTTCAGCTACTATCCGCAAGATGGCATAAAAGTTCTCATGCCCAGTCGTACCACGCTGTTTTTACCAGTAGGCGGAGTGGTTCAAAAAAGTTTATGCTCATAATTTAATAATGGATGTGAGAATTAATTGAAAATATAACAATGTTATCTGTACGACGTCGGGAAGGATGTGCTTTCCGAAAACACTTTCATACGCCTAACCCCTCGATGTAGGTTTCATTAAACAATTCACTACATATTGTTCTTTTTATAGGTCAACAAAAAATCAGGGATGGCATATATTATGTATCATCTGAGAAAAGTTTACTAAACCCATTTTAATGTTATGATATTAATTATTATTCCTTACCAAATAGATACAGTACGCTAAATGCACACACACACACCGATTTTGGACGGCCGATTTTATACCGGTCGTCAAAATTCCAATAGTGAACCACATGTGGGTACGGGCACACACGCCAATCACCGGTCCCGTTCCTACATGTGGTTCACTATTGGAATTCGGGCGACCGGTATAAAATCGGCCGTCCACAATCGGTGTGTGTGCAATTAGCCTTAGTTACCTAAAGCTTTTCATGAACGTTATATTTGCCATTTACAATATATAGATAATATTAATACCTTATGAGTTATCGCAGAATGAAAACCATGGCGCCATATAATAAATACAAGCGGCCTGACAAACTGACGAGACACGCGTGATGAAGAAGGTTGAGCAGGTTTTGTTTTACATTATTTTGAAGGTTGCTGTCGCATTTTTGTTTTGCATACTTATCTTTTTTCGAATAATGTAGTATTTTGGCCTGTCCACCAACTTTCCTAAGTTGATCGAAATCGCAATTCACACAACAGAGATACAGAGGTGCTTATATTGAAAGTTGAACATACATCGTATTCAGTTATATTTTCAGAAAGGAACATTTCCGAAACGCTCTTCCTTCTAGAGGGGCTGAAAAGTTCGTAAGCTAACACATAGATGGCGCTACTAGTATCGACTCCGAATTATTTTTTGGTTAACCCTAACCTTCAAAAGACACGTGTACAGATTTCACAACTATCGGACTATTAGTTTGTGGGAAAGAATATTTTGAGTGAAGCAACTTATATTAGTTTGAAAAAAATGGATAAAAAGGAATTTCGTGTGTTAATATTATTAGGCATTGCTTTTTGGTTAAAAAACTGTTGAAGCCAAGGCTTGGCTTGATAAACATTATTTGGACTTTGCACCAGGATAATCAACCGTTGAAAAATGGTTTACTAAGTTTGAACGAGGTGAAATGAGTACCGAGGACTATGCCCATAGTGGACGCCCCGAAAGAGGCTCTTACCGACGAAAACGTCAAAAAAGTCTTTGTGATGCACTGTTCGGAACCTTTGGTGTAGTAATGAATATTACTGGAGTCTTTTCCCAACACCAAACCGGTATTTTAACATCTCGACACGTGTTTCGATCACCAAGTGATCCTCTTCAAGAGAAGAGGAAGATTAAACAGTTCAATCTACCTCTTGTTAGCATACGAACTGTTGAGCCCAACTCTTAGAAATGATAGAAATCAATAGTAACCCAAATTGTATGAACAAAAACATTTTAGTGACACTTATAGTTACCTAGTGAAAAAAAAAACAATTTCGTTGATTTGTATTAGATAAAATAAAATCACATAGTTTCAATAATCGATTGAAAGAAGTATGAATAGAAATCTTTTCTACTTTTCATGACACTCTTGTCACATGACTTTGAAAATGAAATTCATAAATACGCTTCTAGGTTTTGAGAACAGAGTGAACTTTTTGATATTTTAATAATTTTCCGATATAAAGTATCATTGTCCCAATTTAATAATTATTGTAAACTAAAACATTCAAAATATATTTTGTCTGAAAGAGATTATTCATGTGAGGAATTTTTAGGGCTTCCTCATTACGATAATTTTATCAACTCACAAATGATTATGATTAATTCCCTATGTATTATGGTACTTAAGATAAAAACTATTCATAGTTTTTATTTAATAGTTTCTTGTCATATGAGTTTTACTACAATGATTCTTCGAAATTTAGCATATGACTGAAGAAAAACCATTTCAAATAAAGCTGTCTGGTGTAACATGAATGCAATACTGGGCTCTGACATTATGTCATACTTTTGTACTTGAATCAATCTAAAATTACAGGCAAAATTACAGGCTAAGTCTGAACGTTTTTATTACAACCTTTTATTTAACTTCTGATATTTGTAACAGGCATCGGTTTTCTCCAAAAAAATACATGTTTTCGAACTGGATATAATAATCTTAGGACAGACAATTCCACTTTCTGCTTCGATAAGTTTGTTGGGGGTTGAAATGGACACCAGTATGTCTTGGCACAATCATGTCTCTGGAATCGCAAAGGCTGCTTATCAAAAGCTCAGCAACTTTTGATGCCTCATAAAGCTCAGATCAGACCTTCTTTGAAGTATTGTTCTCATGTATGGAGCTCCGCCCCCAAGCATACCCTGAAGCTGCTGGATTCCATCCAGAAAAAAGCCATCCGCCTGATTGGAGGCACGAACGTCACCTGCAACTTTGATAGTCTGGAAAATCGAAGAAAGGTTGGAGATTTGTCTCTCTTCTATAGATACTTTCACGGGAAGTGTTCAAGTGACACCAAGAGCGGTACATATCAGAAATACGCGACGGACTGTGACTGCTCATCGTTTCCAGGTTCAACTCGGTACACCTCGAACTTTACTGTTTAAGAACCCTTTCATTTGGAGAATCCAATGTGAATCACTACTGTCGCACAGGCACCGCTCTAAGAGCGCCTTAAGGATTTTCCTGTAGTGCTTGTGCTTCGCCCTAAAAAAAACTCTCATTTCAGTCACAGCCGGTTTGATTCACGGGAAAAAACTCGGAGAAAGTTGAAAATAACTATCAATGTTTTGGAACTTTTTGTTTCATTATTGTTTTCAGCTACAAAATAATCTCGTATGGTTTGTTTGAAGGTGATTGACAATGTTTCATGATGAATTTCACTAATTCGGACTTCCATTGTCTACTATATAAAATAATTTGAAATCCCTGAAACAACTAAAAAAGAATAATTAAAAATGAATAGCTGAAAATAACAAATATATTAAGCAAAAATAACCTGAAATGAAATAAAATACAAGTTGAAATTGAACGATTGAACAAAAATCAAAATCGAAGAAATGGAAATAAAAATGTTGAGAGATTCCAAGGCACGTTAGTTCACGACGTTTCGATTGTTAGTATCTACAATCGTCTTCGGGTGGTGACTGGACTGATTCCTCCATGAGATGACTATTTATGGGTCGTTCGAGTACTTCCACTTATCCCCGCTTTCCATTTTTTCCACTTCAATGGTTCAGTGAGAGATGATCGTTTGGCGGTAGTTGGCCATTTTTCGCTTGATGATGGGTTTCCATATGTTGCGTATCTCTACGCTAGCTTGGCTGAATACGTTGTTGGACAATATGTATGCGGCTTCTTTGAATTGTATCTCAAACCAATGTTCCTCTCTGTGCAAGATCTCAGCTTGGGACCACTCGATGTTGTGTTGATGAGTCCAAACATGGTTTGCTATTCCCGATTGCAATACCATAATGATACAATTTTCTGAGCAGTATTTCATGACTAACATAATCGAATGCTTGGGATAAATCACAACATACTGCTGCCGAGAAATCACGATGATTATTTGTCATGAACTTTGCTCAGATGGGAAAATATGGCGTCGTTAGTACACTTTTTTGGTTGGGATCCAAATTTTTTGCAATTCATTATATTTTGTGACATTGAGAAATCATTCATTGATCCAGTTTCATTCCACTCCTGGGATTTATGCAGAAATTTTCGGTAAAAACGTTTTCAATCAACATACTACAAACTCTATTACCTACTTTCAGGTACCTGTGCAGATAGGTATCCACTACCTACTTTCAGGCACCTTAACAGGTAGATGGTCGTATATAGCTTTGGCAGTTTTTATAGTATTCATTCTAGTGCTACAGTGTACACACAGTAGAAAAGTTAGTGTTCCTACCATTCATTATATGATCAACGAGTTGTGTGAATGAAATTATAGTTTGTGTATAAGAGTATTATTATTATTATTTGGTCCATTGTTTAAAGAGGATTCTTGTCCAAGAGAAAGTCGTACATACGAAAGTATGAGTGAATCTCGAAATGAAGTGTACTTGGAGTCTATTTAGGCATTTTTCTTCACTTCGTAGGAATGAGACGGCAGACGAATCGACTAAGAAAGGCAAAGACATGAAAAGGAAGGATCTAAAAATTGACAAATACAAATCACTCCAGATCATTGGCAAGGGAGCCTTTGCAGAGGTCAATTTAGCCATGCACAAACCCACCGGTAGGAAAGTGGCGATCAAGGTCTTCGACAAGACTCTACTTACGTCCGATTCGATGCAGAAATTGTATAGAGAAGCTAGAATAATGAGAATGTTAGACCATCTGAACATTGTGAAATTGTTTCATGTGATTGAAACGAAAAAAACTTTTCGCATTGTTATGGAATACGTCTCAGGAGGAGACTTATTTAAATATCTTGAACGCCACGGTAGGATGGAAGAGTCGGAAGCCAGAGCGAAGTTTATACAAATTGTCTCTGCGGTGGAGTACTGCCACGAGAAGGGGGTCGTCCACAGGGATCTAAAGGATAGCAACATATTGTTGGACAGCGAAAGGAATATAAAAGTTGCCGACTTCGGACTATCAAGTGAATTCACCCCAGGATACAAATTGGCTACATTTTGCGGTAGTCCACATTACACAGCACCCGAGATATTGATGGGCATAAAATATGATGGACCTGAAGTGGATATTTGGTCATTGGGCGTTATATTATTCGTGCTCGTGAGGGGAACTTTACCTTTTGGCGGTTCAACACTACAAGTGCTAAAAGAACGAGTGCTTCATGGCAAATTTCGGATCCCTTCTTACGTAAGCAAGGACTGTGAAAATATCTTGAAGAAACTTTTGGTTGTAGATCGTTTCAAAAGACCTAGCTTGGAAATAATCCGGTATGATAAGTGGTTGAATCAGGAATATGAGATGTGTACCCCTTTTCAGAAATATGGAAATTTGAGTCCTATGTATAGACCGACCAGGTACAATCTCACGTACCTTTTTCAAGAGGTAAAAATCACCAGGCGTGTTCGGTGCTGAACTGATTTTGGCCGCAGATAACGGAACAGGTTGACAGTCAAATATTGTTAGTGGCAGAATATCGCAGATTACAAAGGCGGATGGTCTAAAATATTTGCATCAATTTCGAATTGGAGCCAATCGTCATTGTATTTGCTATCTGTCAACTTTTATGATATCAATACAAGTATATCTTGTATTTTCTATTTCTAATAAGTGGAACGTAATAATAAAAACAAAATCATGTGTTGGCTGCCTGTGAACCATTCATTTGGTGAAGTAAAACCATTGGGTGCCGTTACTTTCCATTTTTTCCAGTTTTCAATAGGATAGTACAGAACGGTGCTACTTTCAGTTATTCAGTCTAACTTAAAAGTACTGGCATGTGATCAGGGTTGTAGCCAGACAGCTGACCTGGATACGTTTGCTTTTGACAACAATACTTGATAGGTAAAGAGTGGAGGGAAATATTTATTGATCTTCACAGATACAAATAAGATAAGTCACATATACACACGTACGTTATTACTCAAGAATGAATATTATACTGTTTCGCCGTTTATTTGTGTTTCTCTGGGTGGGACAGCATATATATTCGTCAGTAGATTGAACACAATTTGAAATCAATAGATGTTTCAGATACTTTTTGAACAATTATTGATTTAACATTTTGACATGGGGAGGTGAATATTGTATAAGTTGACACCGATAGAGTTTTTACTTGACTTTTTCAGTCTGAATCTTCTGTCCCCCAACGAATCACATTCTCTAGTCTCATGATCGTGGAAATCACAATTTCTGTTCAAAGTTGATTCATTTTTATGAATATCTATGAAAAGTTGATATAGATGAATAGAAGGTACTGTCATTATTTTCATCAAACGGTCTACAGGAGTCTAAGAAATCAGCCCCAGTTAATATCCTCACGACCTTTTTTTTGTAACATTAATATCCTATTTGCTTTAGTACTATTTCCCCAGAGAATTGTTCCATATTAGATGTGAGAATGGAACAAAGCGTAGTTAGCTGATAATAGCGCCTGTTGAGAGATTATACCTTTCAATTTCCGAAACCTGAAGTGAAATAATATTTTCTGAGCAGTATTTCATGACTAACATAATCGAATGCTTGGGAAAATCACAACATACTGCTGCCGCAAAATCACGATTATTATGATAATATTGTTGTAAACTTTGCTCAAAAGGTGCCACTAGTACACTTTTATGGTTGGGATCCAAATTTTTTTGCAATTTATTATATCTTGTGACATTGAGAGATCATTCAAACGGTTTTTTACAATTTTTTCTGTTAGGGAATTTACATAATTCAGTTTGACCCAGTTTCATTCCATTCCTGTGATTTAGGCAAAAATGTTCGATAAAAAGATTTTCAATCAACATACTACAAAATCTATTACTTACCTACTTTCAAATACCTGGGCAGATAGGTATCCACTACCTACTTTCAGGTAGTTGGTCGTATATAAGTTTGGCGTTTTTGATAAAATTCATTCTAGTGCAACAGTGTACATACAGTAGAGAAGTTAGTGTTTCTACCATTCATTATATGATCAACGACTTGTGTGAATGAAATTATAGTTTGTGTATAAGTACGAAATATTCGGTCCATTGTGGAAAGAGGATTCTTGTTCAAGAGAAAGTCGTACATACGAAAGTATAACTGAATCTCGAAATGAAGTGTACTTGGGGTCTACTCAGGCATTTTTCTTCACTTCGTAGAAATGAGACGGCAGACGAATCGACTAAGAAAGGCAAAGACTCGATGAAAAGGAAGGATCTAACAATTGACAAATACAAATCACTCGAGATCATTGGCAAGGGAGCCTTTGCAGAGGTTAATCTAGCCATGCACAAACCCACCGGTGGGAAAGTGGCGATCAAGGTCTTCGACAAGACTCAACTTACATCCGCTTCGATGCAGAAATTGTATAGAGAAGCTAGAATAATGAGAATGTTAGACCATCCGAACATTGTGAAATTGTTTCATGTGATTGAAACGAAAAAAACTTTTCGCATTGTTATGGAATACGTCTCAGGAGGAGACTTATTTAAATATCTTGAACGCCACGGTAGGATGGAAGAGCCGGAAGCCAGAGCGAAGTTTATACAAATTGTCTCTGCGGTGGAGTACTGCCACGAGAAGGGGGTCGTCCACAGGGATCTAAAGGATAGCAACATATTGTTGGACAGCGAAAGGAACATAAAAGTTGCCGACTTCGGACTATCAAGTGAATTCACCCCAGGATACAAATTAGCTACATTTTGCGGTAGTCCACATTATACAGCACCCGAGATATTGATGGGCATAAAATATGATGGACCCGAAGTGGATGTTTGGTCATTGGGAGTTATATTATTCGTGCTGTGACGGGAACTTTACCCTTTGGCGGTTCAACACTACAAGTGCTAAAAGAACGAGTGCTTCATGGCAAATTTCGGATCCCTTCTTACGTAAGCAAGGACTGTGAAAATATCTTGAAGAAACTTTTGGTTGTAGATCGTTTCAAAAGGCCTAGCTTGGAAATAATCCGGTATGATAAGTGGTTGAATCAGGAATATGAGATGTGTACCCCTTTTTAGAAATATGGAAATTTGAGTCCTATGTATAGACCGACCAGGTACAATCTCACGTACCTTTTTCAAGAGGTAAAAATCACCAGGCGTGTTCGGTGCTGAACTCATTTTGGCCGCAGATAACGGAACAGGTTGACAGTCAAATATTGTTAGTGGCAGAATATCGCAGACTACAAAGGCGGATGGTCTAAAATATTTGCATCGATTTCGAATTGAAGCCAATTGTCATTGTATCTGCTATCTTTCATCCTCTATATCATTTTGACATAGGGAGGGGGTAGAATAATGTATAAGTTGACAACGATAGAGTTTTTACTTGACTTTTTCAGTCTGAATCTGCTGTCCCTCAACGAATCACATCTTCTAGTCTCTTGATCGTGGAAATCACAATTTCTGTTTAATGTTGATTTATTTTTATGAATATCTATCGAAAGTTGATATAGATGAATAATAGGTACTGTCATTATTTTCATCAAATGGTCTACAGGAGTCTAAGAAACCAGCCCCATTTGATATCCTCACGACCTTTTTTGTAACATTAATATCCTATTTGCATTAGTACTATTTTCCCAAAAAATTGTTCTATATGAGATTTAAGAATGGAAAACAGCGTAGTAAGCTGATAGTATCGCCGGTTGAGGGATTATATCTTTCAATTTTCGAAGAAGAAATGTGTATTTTCGCAGTTCAACGCTAGGTTGTTCAATGTTTTTTCTCTCCTCTGCTTTCTATCATTAACTCCTTTCTTCATGTTTTGCCAATGTTTTACCTGTAGTGGAGTTAGATCAGGATTGAAGAATTTTTTTCCTCTTAAGTGTATCTCTTCATTCTATTGATTTAATCAACTTGTTTGCATCTTCTACACTGGTAGAAATAACTTTTAAGTCATGGTTATCACTTTTATTCTTCTGTCCAACTCTGAATACCTATTTAATGTGCAAATCATCAGGAGTAACTTCTTCAACTATTTTCTTAACACTATTCAAGTCTGGATTGTAAGAATTACCTTCTGCAAAATTGAGTATCATAACATTGTTCATTCTTCTTTGTTTCTCGTATATTTCATTTACCTATGACTGTTTCTTCGACATGTACATGTTTCTTTTTGAATTCTTGATTTCTGTTCTTCAACCTCAGAAAGCAACTCATCAATCTTCTTGAATAAATTGGTTACTGATCTTACCCCTGTGAGACAATCATCACAATAAAACTTCAACAGCCGATTTCTTTTTAAAGCCATTATCTTCAATTGAGATGCATTCAAATTTGGACCTTCTGTTTCAGGAGGGCTTTTTCTTCCAGTTTGTGCCTGTAAGTTACTTCTATGCATGATCTGCATACCTTTGTATAGAGTTACTTCTTGAAATTGATTGTTTCCTTCATTTCTCTGGAAGATTTTCACATTTTTTTGTAACAAGATGTAGTAGTTGAAAGCCAAAAACTTTCTTTCCCAAAAGATACATTTCATTCTTGAATCACAAGTCTGTTTTTCTGTGCTGCACATAATAAATGGAATACAATTCCACAATCCACACATTCCAATTTTACCCAACTTGTTTCGACAGTATTTGAATGTTTCCTCACGGAAATCATTTCCTTTCAATACAGAGACAACTCCCAAGTGGCTGTCAGAAACCGCCATTTTCATTGTTAGTATCTAGCAGATAAAGGTTCCACTTTCCGTCGGCTTTTCTGAAGTCGGTCCTTCCTGAAAAGGATTTCCAAAGAAATTGTAAGAGATCTTGTTGAATGATTCCACTACGGTACAAGTATTTTCCATCACGTATACCGAATAACACATATCTTGAGAGAAACTCAAAGGAAATTCCAACACGATTATCACGAATATCCTCGAACGCGCCTTTCTGGGGTTGAGCAGGAATTATATCTTCTGATTTGTTTCCGAGTGAATGACAGATATATTCATAAATACGATGCGATGACTGTAATCGAATTTGATGTGTGGAATATTCAGACGTGTTCATCTGAGAAGAACAAAATCATATTATATCCAAGGAGCTTAATATTCAAATACTGAAATATTTTATTTCGCCAGTGACGAAAACAGGTTTTCGGTATTTTTCATATTATTATGGATACTTACAAGGAATATCTACTGATACTGATATGAATAGCGTGAACCACCACATTCTTAAATATTCCATATCTTGAGCGATCATCGATATGACTTCCGGAAACAAAGATCAACAGGCGACCTTCTATCGTATGTCACCCATATTTGGAATAACGCAATCGATAAACATGGAAGGTCAAGAGCAGTTGCGCTTGATATTTCTAAGGCCTTTGACCGTGTGTGGCATGGGGGGTTTGCTGGCCAAACTTCGCTAAAATGACTTGTCATATCATTATTGTGTATGGCTCTCCAGCTTCTTGTAAGTGGCCGTCAATACTTCTCGAATACTTCTCCAATCAACGCTGGTGTTAACCAGGGATCCATATTGTCTCCAACCCTGTTGTTATTGTATATCAAAGACTTATTGGAAAAAAACAAGAATCGACTATATTGCATCCGGCTGCGAATGCACATCTTCACCGGCAGCAAGAGGTGGCATATCTTAATTAGAATCTAGAATTGATTTCGAATTGGATTGAAAGTATCCAGGTTTTTTTTTAATATACTTCATTGTCCAAGAATGAATTCTCATTGATGAAAAATGTAAATATATGTGTATATACAGCGTGACTCACGGCCGATGGTAGGTTAGACGTTTCTGGAAAACGCAAAGCATGATTTTTCTGAAAATTTCACCTCTCACATTTCCTTTCCTGTTATATCTATCTAAAATATTTGCGGCGTTGCCACTTCCATCAAAAAGTCCTAGCAACTTTATTTTTTTCAAATGAAACACCCCGTATATTAATACATTTTTGGAACCTCTCTGGTATTTTAATAATTTTTTGTTGATAATGTCCTATATCTATCTCTATCTGTTTTTGAGATAAAAAATTAATTGTGCTAAATATGGTCCAAAACATAGCCTTAATTGAAATTAAGTACATCAGTACTCTCAATTCATGAAAAGTTGATATTTTGATGATAG
>NW_019289609.1:287316-304400 GCF_000500325.1 Leptinotarsa decemlineata | reverse complement strand
AAAATCTGTTTTTCCGTTAATCAGCTGCCGCCCCCATACGAACGACAACTCTCAGAAGTTGAGAAACTTGTGCGAGCTAAGGACTAACGAGGTCTTACCTTTTAAAGTGTGATTCCTAACACGGTTGCAGAATCATTCCAGCTTCAACCAGATAAATTCTCCCGAGAAAAATATCTGGTCGAGGCGGGAATCGAACCCACAGTCTTCTGATCGTGAGTTGGGCGCACTACCACCGCGGCCAATTCCACCCATATTTGGAATAACGTAATCGAAAAACATGATGAATCAAAAGCTGTTGCACTTGATATTTCTAAGGCCTTTGACCGTGTGTGGTATGAGGGTTCGCTGGGCAAACTTCGATGATATCGCAAGTGGCCGTCGATGGATATCTCTCGAATACTTTCACCATCAAGGTTGGTATTCCCTAGGGATCCATATTGTCTCTAACCCTCTTTTTATTGTATACCAACGCCTTATTGGGAAAAACCAAGAATCCAATATATTGCTTTGCTGACGACAGCACAGTTGTCTCGTGATTCCATTTGGATTCTAGGACATCGGCTACGGAGACTCATCTTCACCGGCAGCAGGACGTTGGATATCTTAATGAGGATCTAGATCTGATTTCGAATTAGGGGTGAAAGTAATCAGGTTTAATTCAATGCCACAAAAACCCAGGCATTCGTTTTCTCTAAGAAAATAAATATCTCCGAACCGGATATAATAATGTTAAGTCAGACAATTCCGCTTTCTGCTTCGATAAGTTCGTTGTCGGTTAAAATGGACAACAATATGTCTTGGGAGATATTATGTTTCTCTTCTATAGATACTTTCACGGGAAGTGTTCAAGTGACTGGGCACATTTGATTCCACCAACTGTAGCTGCTCATCGTTTTGAGGTTCAACTCAGTAAACCTCGAACTTCACTGTTCAAGAACTCTTTCATTTGGAGAACTGCGTTTATGTTGAATAAACTTCCTGAGATCATTTTTCCAAATGGATTTAATCTCCAGTGATTCGAATCCAATGTGAATCGCTACTTTCGCACAAGCACCGCTCTGAGAGGCCTTAAAGATTGTCCTGTAGTGCTTGTGTTTTGTTCTTTTGTTATTAAAAAAAAATCGTAATTACAGTCTCCAAAGACCTCTGATTAGAATGGTGCGTAGTGAAAATAACCTTCATTTCAATTAGTTTAACATTAATTATCCTTTCTTTGATAGACACATAATAAAGGTTCTCTTAAGTTTTTCCCCGTAGGATCGAAAATAATTGACCACGCTGCACAATTGAACTCAACCTTATTTCACCACTACACTGACAATACAACACGAAAACTCCAATTGAACTTCAGACTAACACTAACACTCAAATGTATATCGCTCTGTTAGCTCAATTCGCACTACACTTTCCGTACTAGACTGACTCTTCTTCGGAAGCTGGTGGAACTACTATCCAATATCAATCACTACTTTCGCACAGGCACCGCTCATAGAACGCATTAAGGATATACCTGTAAGTGCTTGAGTTTTGTCCTTAAAAAAAGACGTTTTATGGAGGTGAGGTTGAGCGTGACCTTGACTAAATCGCAGTCGATCGGAGAAGACCATCCTCGGCCAGAGTAGTTTTTTCAGGGAATGATTTACAACTGTAGTTTCTTGTGAATTGTACTACCATTAGTTGATAACCAGTACTGTATATTGTGAAGGAAATCGAAGTTTTTTATCGATCGTTTATCGACCACAATCTGTATTATCTGAATAAATTCAAACCTCGCAACACACGCCATACAAAACAAACATAACTTTCCCCCACCAGAAAACATCAAACTCATGAAACAAGTCAATAAAGGAAACCGTATAGACATCTGGGAAAACCTAAACATCCATAAATTCAAAAGTCATAACTCACTTATCGAGGAACAAATATAAATCAAAACACAAGATCTAACATTCAATATACTAGACAATACAATGGGGAATGTTCCTCAATTTGGGTTATTACAGCAAATGCAAGTTTGAATAAAATAAAGTTGAGTTTAATTCATGAGTTTTTCAAAGTCATTTCGAAAACTATTCAAATTGATGTTTCAAATATTGGGTTTTAATTTTTAAAGGGATTTGTTTCTAATTCACATATTGGCAACAGCGCCTATATCAAGTTGAAATAATTTATACGTACCTAGATATTTTACTATAAAAAAGGAAAATTATCTTTATAAATCAACAATTGAGGCAAAATATAAATTATAGTTCAATACCACCCCCACAAGCCACATAAACAACAGTCATTTATTTATATAGAGGAAGATCGGTTAGGTGCACAAAATTTCATATGTCACAGAATGTCTCCGAACTCGGAACATAAGTAAACAGAACAGCACGCCTCTGAAATATGTCATCTTTGTTTGTCTCATGCAGGTAACAGATTCATTGTTCTTTATTAGCTATAACCGATGTTGCCAAATGGTGAAATAGAAACGAATCCCTTTAAATGTTGAATGCATTATTTCATTCCTCTTTTTCAAGTATTTAAATAATTTTTCAAAGAAAAAGGTTGTAATGATAAGTTTAAAATGTGTTGTTTTAGAGCTCTTTTATGATTTTTGTCAGGAGGAACATTCCCCATTCACATTCCTAGAAACAATGAACCTAGAGAAACTCCAACACAAAGGATATTACAGGCAAATTTAAAGAGACATCCGGATGACAGGAGGGGACAAATACCTGCACTAAGGCGTTCTAACCGTATAAACGAACAAACAAGAAGATAAAACGTTCAGTTTGAGTAGAGCCATGAAGAAGAAGTTATTAAAGCTTCAAATACTTTTTGTAAACACATGTTAATATTAAAATACTGAAAATAAAGGAAACTCAGTTGCATCAATCAAAAAAAAAATTGATAATTCAATATGCCGATATGTTCGAAACTTTGTCATTTGGGTTCTCGACATGATTCGCAGGGACAAAGACCGCAATTTTAAAAAGCATTTCCGCCAATATAATCACTTCCCTTCTCTACGTTATAACACATGTTAACGAGTGAACGAAAATAGCCGCATTTTCCCAATTAACTACATGAACTAGATGTTCCCAAGAAACTCTGGTACGTAAAACATATAGTGCAGACCGCTGAACTTGTACAAACACAAATATTTGTATAGGCACATGTTTTCTATAATTTACTCCATGGAAAACATTCAACAATCTGTGAATAAATTCTAAACATCTGGTTGATGTCCGAAAAACTAAATAAAAACCGACATTTCTTCCAGATCCAATTAGTCTATCGGTTTGAATCTTGAAAAGCGTATGAACCAATGTTAGGATAGGTTCAGAGTAAGTGGGTCTACTCGACCTTTTTCTGAAACTCGTGAGGTTTCATCGTGGCTCACACCAAATAAGCTCAACTTCTTAATGAGGCCAAACCAATGTGGTTTTAGATCCAGCCATTCATGCGAATCCGTACGTCAGCTTACGGTTACTGAATGGAAAGATAAAATGAGTGAATGCATGTACACTGTAGCAGTATTTTTAGACCTGAATCGTGCATTTGAAACTGTTAATCGTGAAATATTATTTTTTTTTTAAATATGGCATAAAAACAAAAGCACTTGATTGGATCAGTGATTGCCTTACATGAAGAAAGCAGGTAAACAAAATTAATGAGTTTGTTTCAACATCAAAAAGCATAGACCATGGGGTTCCGCAGGGAAGAATTTTAGGGCCATTGTTATTCTTAATCTACACTAATGATATCAGCAAACGTAATGAATGTGATTATGACCATTATTATGCTGATGATACCCTAGTATCGGTTAGCTATAGAGATATAGATAAAGCTATNATGCGCTGAACTTCGCGGTGCCAGTTCCATAAACAAAGTTGTGCAGAAAAACTTTCAATTCATGCTGAACACCTTTTACTAGTATATTTTCAACAAATTTTATGTAACTTTAATGAAACCAGATGATAATGCTCTGAAACGAATAAGTTATTCACAAACATCTGGAATCTATTCATTAAAAATTAATGTTAATATTATTTCTGAAATTTACCTCTATTAGAGTGCTTATTTATGTTACTCATGTGTGAGAAAATAGTTTTTGGCGCAGTGTGCATGACACGCATAGGTGACAACAACTGCATCAAGCAAGCGTTAGTAATTTTTAAGCAGGATGAAGATTATCTTGTAAAAATGAACTCTGTATGAAGTTCAATGGTTTTTAGCAACTCACACATAATGTTCAATATCGAAACAAAGTTTCCTATAATAAAATAATGTAATTCATGGCATAACTTTATCGTTCATTATAGTAGCAAAACTCTATTAGACTGTATAACTTCGCAGGATTTCGTCCGGACCGCAGCTGTACGGACCAAGTACTAGCACTAACTAACTATGTGAAAACTGGCTTTCAAAAGAAACTAAAAATATCTACTGCTTACATAGACCTGTCAGCGGCATACGACACTGTCTGGCGGACAAGGAGTTAGGTATATATAAATTAATGCGAGCTATCCCATGCAGAAAGATGGCTGATGTTATCAATGCCATGCTATCCAATAGATCTTTTCAAGTCATTATGGCCGACAAGACCAATACAAAAATGAAACTGAATAATGACCTTTCACAAGGATCGGTGTTTGCTCCCCTGCTCTTTAGCTTTTACATACCAAACATTCCCGAAACTACATCAAAGAAGTTCGGCTACGCGGATGATTGGGCGCTCGCCACAGGCCATAGGGAGTTTGAGATAACTGAGCAAATTCTAACAAATGACTTGGCTGTCCTTGGGAGATATTTTGGAGACACCTAAACAACAGGATGGCCAACTACCAACTTAAAATCAATTTTGAAGGCAGACTTCTCAGTCACAATATGCACCCAAAGTATTTGGGTGTCACACTCAACAGAACGCAAAGCTCCAAAGAACATCTAATGAAGACAGCTGCAAACCTCAGACCCTGCAAAAACCTGCAAAAAATATTATCCTGCAAAAACTATGCTGCATCACATGGGGTTCCACAGCCCCCAACAAAAACAAAAATCAATCCCAAGGCCGAATGAAACAAAAACCAATCCCGAGGCTGGACAGAAGTGCTCACCTCAATCTAAGGCGGTGGCTGGGGATGAACAGAAAGGTCCACCCCAATCTACCGCTTGGAATGAGGCTGGACATATCAGATCACCTCGTGATGTGATACAAAGGCCAAGGCGTAAGCGCATTTGCGGCGCCAAGGCGAAATGGAGAAAGAGAGCGAAGTAGGCAGGAGTGGCAGCAAGGGCACCTCCTCCCCCACTCCACCTTCAACAGCAAGGGCACTTCCTGCGGCGGTCACCAGGAGCTCCGCCTTGAATAAAGGCAAGGAACCGGCTGCTCCTGCAGGAAAGCTCCCTCACTTGTGCACCTCCACGGAGGGAACCCCAAGGAGGTTGAAGAAGCTGCGCAATGACAGTAATGTTGCTGCGCCTCCCAAAACCTTCGCGGAGGCCATCGTGAGACCCTTCAAGGTTGCCAAAGATATTGTGTGTTCGGCTAGTCTTGGCCTACCCCTGCCAATATGAAGGAGATGTCTCCTAGTGACCTGTCCACCTTCCTGGAAAGGACAGGATGGACGATGACCTAGGAGGACAACTCCTCGGGAGGATGTACAATGGGTCACATGTGGCCTAAGTGCTGTGGGTCTACACTCATCCTCCCTACTCTACAGATACAGATGTATATAGGTGTTTAAAAAAATCTGTTTTTCCGTTAACCAGCTGTCGCACCCCTAGGAACGACAACCCTCAGAAGTCAAAAATTGTTCGATCTAAGGATTAACGAGGTCTTTCCTTTTAACGTGTGATTCCTAACACGGGTTGGACGATAGCAAGTGAAAATCAATCGTTCAGACTGGGGCTTGACTCACCGACCAACAAGACAGTCAATTCGATGAGTGAAGAAAGCACCCACGTCGAATCGCCTGGCTACAGACCGACCATATACTCTATGATATCTATATAGAAATCAATAGTTGTATTATTGTTTACCTTATAACCCCACCTAAAAGTATATATCCTTTTGTGGGTTAACTGTTATATTTACAATACATTTATTCACTTATTTATTTATACATTTATTGTATTACAAAATCATGTTTACGGAAATATATCATGATTATTATAAAAAAAAATAAAAGTGAAACTGGTACATAATTCATGTTTCAAAACAGATATGCTTGTTAACTGACATTGAAATTATTTTCGATCCTTGCAAGAAACTTCGTAAATGGGATTTATATGATACTGACATCTTGCAGTTAGAAGCTAAACTAAATCGTCGGTAAGCAATACAACAAAAATTTGGAAATTTGAACGAATTGCTATTTGGAGAAAATGTCTTTAACAAAAGTACGGGGTAATTGGTTTTTACTTGAACTATTAATACTTTTGATGATCTCTTTGATGATAAAAAAAGCGTAAATTGACTTTCATTTGTAAAACTAACAATTTCTTGTAAACATATTTTTTTGATGATTTCAATGACTACTCCAATTTTTTCGAGTCTGGGATCTCAAAACCTTACGTCATTAATGCTTTGATTGAAGTGATAATATCTTGATTCAAATACTACCTCAATTCAGTTATATCAAACGTTGACTCCAAACATGAACGGAATTATTTTGTCTGCGGTAAACGCTTAAAATAGTAAAATTCCTGTAAAATAAACAGCTGGAGAGGGAAGATACTGACTGACGAAACAAATCACTATACCATGTAAACAGTCGTAGGTTCCTAAATCCAACAGTTAACGCCTAATAAACATGAACCAAACCATTACCTTGATACGAATGCACGCTGCTCAGCTCCTCGGTGATGGTAGCCAGACCCTCGCTGATCACGTGCTCCTTCTCTTCGTCACTATCCGACGACGTGGCGCACTCACTACTGCTGCTGTCGTCACTATCACTCGCGGAGTCGAGACCCAGGGCGCGGTCGACGCCTTCCCCGTGGCCGATGCCTACCCCGTGGTTAAGTCGGAGCACCCCGTTGAATTCCACCTCGTGGAAGTGGCCGTTCTCCCGGGGCTCCGTCTTGGCGCGATGCTGGCCCCTCGACAGCGAATCCGTAGCGCAGAAATTCTGGACGTCTTCCGCGACGCTATTGAAATCATTCACCGCCGATTCGAAGCTAATCTGGTCGTCTAAACATCGGCTATTTTTAGTTTCGAAATTGGAACACGTTTTATTTTCATCGACGTGGAGAGGCGCTCCGTGGCCTGGCGGTGGAGGGTTCTTGTCTGCTATCGGAGGGGCTTTGTTCGGAGCGGTAAATTGCCTCTTGTCGTTGAGGTTTTGTTTTTCGAGAACTGCCACGACGGCTGCGACTACGGGGCCGCTTTTGCACACTTCCCTCATCTTAGGAGTTTTCGGGTCGATGAGGTCGTGAACTACAAACAGCCTGGAAGATCGAAGGGGAATAATTTGATGTTATATTAATGGCGAGAAGATACAAGTTTGGCAAACCTGGTACCATTATAATATAAACGATGCGTGGTTACACGAAGTTGTAAAGAGTAATAAGAGCGATGTTACAAAAATAACCAAAATATACACTATTTCAATGAATGTGTCTTTTTTTAATAAAACCCCTATAACTTGAATAGTTTCATTCGACTGATTTTCTTAAAAAGAGTTGATCTCAAAAATGAAGGATTGTTTGTATTCAAAAGGTAAGGTGAGATTGATGTAAGAAAATAGATTCTTTCAACCTCAAGTAATTTCTACTCAGCCGGATGGAATTCAAAACAATTTCAACCAAATATCCTTCAGAATAGTTTATTTTCATTTCTCATTCATGATGTGTTGACAAGTTTTTCTCCATACAAAAGTAACGAAAAGTCGGAGTCCCTAAGTTTTTTGTGGATCGTCCGTAAGCTGTCCAACTTTTGCTGAACACTATTATTATTATTATACGATGTTTAAAAAAGGGGTAGGTATATTGGGAACTAACTGATAACTTGATAAATGGCAGTGATCTTCTCATCTACTCCTTGTTCCGAACAGAACTGTGTTACACAACTGCCACAGGCAGTAAATATGGCCTAGGCTCCTGAAGCCGTTGACCATGTTCCTAGGACTAGTCCGGTTGGGGGTTTGTTGTGTATACGTGTCCTGCTCCTCATTCTAATTTCTATAATCCAGCAGTGCTCACGTTAACAGAAATTAATCCAATTTTCGACAAAAGTATGAATAATACTTCTAATCAAAGCAACGAGTTTTTTATTCAACGCTGGAATAAAGGTTTCAAAAAGAATCCAAACAATATTCCATAGCAAATATCTTCCACTTTGAGCTGTACATGAATGCAAGTCAATCTTCAATTTTTTTTTTGCTAATTATCATTCTCCAAAACGAGCAACGCGCCCAAACTCCAGAACTGTAGCACTCTTTTGGACGCGCAATTCGCTAACGAAGTTAACGTCTTCAGGAGATGGAGACGCTAATTACTGGGAAGAGTGTTGTAGTTCTGGTGTTTGGAAGCAGTGCTTGTTTTGGATTGATTATTCGCCAGGGGTTAGAGTTTTACCTTTTTCCTTTGAATCAGAATATATTCTTGCACATATTCTACTAGTTGAAAGCGTTCATGTAACATCTACTCGAAATTTCGATCATTTTACGAGTCATACTATTTACCAGTGTCACTATTTTTAGGGTTTGAAGGCCGTGTATTTTCGGAATTTCTTCCTGACGTTTCGCTGACGCGAGTGGCTGGCTTCCTCAGAGGTTTATATATCCAGAGTTAATACCTCCGATGACTGTATATTATGGCTGCGTAACGCTTAATTATGTTGACTCCTCAGGTAGTTTGGTATGTTAATACCTGAACCTGGCTCAAGTGAATTACGTAAAGCGTGTTCATGTTGATCCAGGTAGTCTGATATCTGTACCTAGTGAATTGTCAAAAACATTCGCTGACCCTTTTCTACCTGATGTCAAGGTGTTTGCTATTCTTGAACTTCTTAGAATGGGAGTCCACATTCGATTAAGGTTCACAGCTTCTTCCTTCCTGTGGAAATTATCCGCATGTTTGTGGATTTCCATTGCCTTCCGTAGCAGTCAGCTATGGTATCGCTGATTGGGGGCTATGAATTCCGTGTTTTCAAACAGAATCTTGTGGTTTCCTTCACTGAGTGCGTGTTCTGCCACAGTCCACTTGTCCGTTTGGTCTAGTCTGCAATTTCTTTCATGCTTCTCCAGCTTTATTCTCATGGATCGTTTGGTGGTTCCGATGCATACCTTCCCACAAGTGCATGGTATGCGATAAACCCCTGCTGATGATAGTGGGTCCCTTTTCTCTTTAGACTTGAGGCTTGTATCTTTTTGGTAGGTTTCAAAACCGTTCTTACGTTGTCTTTACCCAAGAGTTTTCCAATTCTGTCTGACCTTTCTCCTCATTTTGCGCCATAGAACTTTTCAGTTTCATGGTTTTGTTGATCTCAGGTACACTGTATCCATTCAATCTCAAGGTCACTTGAAGATGTATATTTTTTGAGCCCATTCCGTTAAAGCGTAGAAGACTCCTCTCTTTTGACTAGGATCGTGGTTCGATTGTGCGTGCAGGTACCTATCCGTGTGCGTGGGTTTTCGGTACACTTTGTGGGTTATTCTAGCACCACATCGTTCGATTAGTACATCTAGGAATGCTAACCGCTGCTCCTGTTCAGTTCCATGGTAAAATTGATGCTTGGGTGTTGAGCGTCCAAGTGGTCTAGGAAAAGGTTCAGAAGGTTCCTTCCATGTTTCCAGATGACGAAAATGTCATCCACGTAACGTAGCCACAAGGTTGGTTTTAATTCAATGGTGGACTAAGTGGACTTTCCATCGCTACGCCATTGAAAGAAACTTCCCGTGAGACATGCTCAGAAGAGTCTTGACGATATCACTCGGAAACAAGTTGGCTAGCTCCGTCAGAGAGTCGGCTTCAGATTTGAGTCCCTAATTTCACTAACGAAGTCTGTCGAATCCTTGACGTAGAACTTTGTCTTTCCTACAAACACACGGATGATTTCAACAGAAAAGATGAAGCTGTGAACCTCAATCAAATATGGAATCCCATTCTAAGATATTCACCATGACGGCAGGTAGAAAAAGGTGAACGGATGTTATTGACAATTTATCTAATAGGTACTGGTACAGGTATTATCATAACAGACTACCTGAAACAACATGAACACGCTTATGTAATTTACCTAAGCCAAGTACAGGTGATAGCACACCAAACTACCTGAGGAGTCACTCGCACTAGCGAAACGTCAGGACGAAATTCCAAAAATTCACGACCTCCGAACTCGCAAAATAGTCACACTGAAAACATCGGCCGCAAAAGCCTTAACCATTTTGTCATATTATTTATATCAGCCTTGGAACACGTGAAAATAATTGAAATTGTCCACAAATACATTGTGACGTATCAAAAAAACACTTTAATGTGAGATTTCACCTTGAAAGTTTACAGAATCGCGACACGTGTTTCACGTTGTTGTTGTGAAAACAGTTAGTGTCAATGATACCAATAGGCAAGTAACAATTAAAATTACAACAATAAACTTCAAAACTGCAACCTCTGGCATAGAATGAATCCAAAACAAGCATTTTTTTCAATCGCCAGAACTACAATACTCTTTTCGACGCACGTTTTACCAAACAAGTTGGCGTCTTCAGGAGAAGAAGAAAACATTTTTCTTAATCTCATCTTTCAGGTCATTGCTAGTCTTAGACTAAAAATCCAATTCATGAAGAAAGGTACATATCCACCCAAACAAATTTTTGAAATACTCTTTAATGTATTATTTCCTTCTCGGATACGTAACGATGATCAATTGATTTAAAGGACTTGTCAGCAGCAGACAAAAGCAGAACGTTGTTGAACGCTATTATTTACATGCTTCCTGTCGTCAACATCCAAAATAGAAAGTGAACGTGCACAGCGAACGATTCCCTCTTAAAATGTCTGCGTTGAAAAATAACATCGGGATGATGTAGCCCATTTTTCACCGTTCCAGAACTAGTCACAGCACACGCATTTCGAACGTGTACAAAACTAATGGCACGTCTCTCTACAGTCTGATTGACAGAACAAGGAAGGCCCCGAGCTCGCACGCGTTCTGTGGATTGAGATATTGAAAAATATCAGCCACCCACCACTTGTCTCTGTATATGAAGAGCAGGAGGTGGAGAGAATAATTTGGATGTTTTTATTCTGCCAGCCGAAAAAATTTAAATAGGAATTGAGATTATCTGTTGATTCACTGAGATAGAAATAATATAGAAATACTATTCTTCAACTGAGAACGGACTACAGAATTGATGCTATATCGCTATATTCTTCAACTGAGAAGACACTGAAAAACTGATTCAATGATTTATTTCCTTATTGTCAAGAAACATTACTTCGAACTTTTATTTTCAGAATTGAATATAACCACATTTACGTTCCTTACATGCATGTATTTGTGAACACTTCATTTGAGTTTTTTAGCTGCTTACAAGCCTTATAACTTGGTCATTTCCCAAAAAAATACTCAAGCCGCATGAGCGTATTGCATTTATTCCCATATCGTTTCAAAGACACCCATTCTAATATTCTTATTCCCTGTACCACTTTCTACAAATTCTTATTTGGATGTGTCTCATTTTTTTCTGGACGTGAATTCGGTTGTCCATAACTAACTTGCCTTCTTCAAGCTAGTGCTTCCTTCGATCCATTGTCTCACATCCACATAAAGCATGACATGTTCAGATTTCCTATAAATGGACAGTGTCCAGTGAGTAGCCCTACAATACTTCTTCTTTGGTGAAGCAGTTCTACAGTTCATTTTCCAGGTCGAACCTTTATAATAAGTGTTTCCTTGTGTGTTGCCAGCTATACGAGTATTTTTCTAATGCTTGATGTCTTTGATGATACTCCATAGCCTTGACACTAACCCCTTCATATAGCTGGCAGCCTCTGGTTTCTCTTTCCCGCATCTTGCGTGTCTCAGCCTTGCTGTCGCTTCGCATTCACAGAGCACATGCAGTGCGGTTTCTTCCTCTTCTTAACAGAACCTGCATTGGGTTTTTTCTGTCAGACCCATGTTACACATATGTTTCCTGGGTCAGCTATGCCCCGTTAGTAGACCCACCACTATCCTTACAACCTTAGGGTTGTGGTTTAGCAGATTCGTGAATCTGAACGATGATTTGTGGAATGAGCTGGGAGCTCATTCCACCATACATGCTTTCGCTACCCCGAAGAATGGTTCTGAGCAGATCATGGCCTTGGATGCGCTTTCATGGTCCAGAACATCGCCTCATTGCCCTTGTAACCCTCATGTCCGGGTACCCAAGCTAAAGTGACCCTATTTTGGGTACTTAGCTCCTTGAGTGCGCTCAGGCAGCTTCCCAACAGTCTTGAGAAGACTTAAAATGAGCTGAGTGCCTTAATTGCCACCTGACTGTCTGAGAAAATGGCAATGGTTTTATTTGTGACCTTCTGCATGTTTATTTCCCCTATACAGTGTTCAATGGCAGCTACTTCTGCCTGGAACATAGTTGCATGTCCGAGGCTGAGTGCGATTCTCTTCTTTGCTCTGCCTGCGTATATACCGGCTGCCACCTTTTCTTGGGTCTTTGAGCCATCTGTATACCAAGTTTCTTCTTTTACCAATGGCCCGTTTTGCCAGTTCTCTCTACTTGGTATGATGATTTTGAAATCTTTTTGAAAGTTGTACTGCAGAACTGTGTTATCCACGCATTCCTAATATTGGATCTGTCTTCAGTTCATTGTACAGTTTCAAATATTCTGTGACTGGCAGATTGAGGTTTGCCCCTGCATTAGCCTGTGTGTCGAGCTTCTCTTTGTATGTAGATGTGCAATAGTGGAAGTCCGAGTAGGACCTCAAGTGTTGCAGCTGGGGTCGTTCTTATGGCTCCCGCGACACTTAGGCACAATCACTTACTGCGGAGCTGCGTTAACTGATAATCATACTTGTGAGAGGTGGTGGGAGCTTGGAGCTAATGCTGGCTTTCGATTGGTTCTCACTTGTGCTAGTTTGTTATGATTGGTTCCGGTTGTTGACAACATATGTTGCTGGTGGTATATCGATCGGAATTGTATTTTAGTGTATCTGATAATTCGAACAATTTACCAATGCGGGCCATGGACTTAGTTCATGGAAGGCACATAGATTGAGACTAGGATGTAGGTAACGTATAATATCTTGCCCTGTTAACCCACTGGCCTTTAGAGTGTGGTTTAGATGAAGAAGTTCTTCTTCAAGATGTGGTTCACAAAACCTGTTGGCACGTTCAATAAGAGTTTGCATCATCGCCCGTTTTTCCCTGGGAGCATCACTTCCCAAAGGCGAAAAACCACAAAAAAAGACTATGGTTACTGTATGGTGGTCAGCAGCTGGTGTGATTCACTATAACTTTCTGCAACTGGACCAAACCATCATAGCAGAGTCATATTCTGAGGAAATCGACGAAATGTACCGATAACTGCATCACAATCAGCCGGCACTGGTCAATAGAAGTCTGATTTTGCTCCACGACAGCGCCCGTCCGCATGTTTCACAAATCATCTTTCGAAAATCAAAAAAATTGAGCGAGTTGAGCCTCACCAACCTTACTTTCCAGACTTTTCGCCAACCGATTACTATGTTCTCAAGCACTTCTATAACATTCTCACCGATAGAACCTTTACTAATCAGGACCAGGCAAAAACGGCCTTCGTCGATCAACCAATTCTTATGCTGATGAAATTAATCGAATTGTGTTACGTTGGCAAAAGTGCATTGATTCAAAAAACACTTATTTCGATTAAGTTCAATAATATTCACTGCGATATTACAGTTTAAAGTAGGCCCATAAAAAAGCAAAATTTTGAAACAACTAATATTCAATTACTGATACATTTGATAATCACTGTGGTATAATCCTAATATTCGAATGGCATATATAATTCTCCATCGATGTTTTCTCAATCTGTCACAATGAAAGAATTCAAAATGAGATATCTACAAGCTCTGAAGAAATTACAATTTAGTACCAGTTCTAACACATATTTTTATATTGGCTTCAACAAAAAAGAAATTTCCTTGTATATTGAACTAACTTCAATATTTTTATTTTCTAAAAAGACGATCCGTAACATGAAAAATTACTGATCAATCGGTCTCATGAGCATATTTTATAAAAGGAAAAGTAATGATTATTAAACTTCCTGGGGTTTTGCAGTGCCACTTTGTACCAGACTTTGGAAAAGCCCAAAAGAAGGGTTATATTATTGACAGTCTGGGTGAATTTATGTATTCATTGTTATTCAAAAATAAAGTGAAACAATTGATTTTAGAGAATAAATCATAAGAGTTTTTTTTGATTGAACAATTAGGACAGCTCAAATAATAATAAAGAAATCCAAAAATCTTGCACTGTTTCGAATAGACAGCATTCTGGTGGATTTAATGTCGTTTGTTGATTTCCATTTGAAAATATGAAACTTTTCAAATTGAAAATATGTTCAGAATCCCTTAAATTTTCTGATAAAAAACGCTATAGGGGAGATGGAACATCCTGTATGTGTACCTAATTATATGACCTTTTCGAGAACAAGCCCGGCACGATATGCATTGACATGGTTTTGTAATACACGTTCGCAAGATTTCGCTTATATCAACCTGTTTTGCATTGCAAATACGGTACTTTCGCCCTAAAGTAATTGCTTTAATTGATGGACTTACTCAGTGGAGTGATTATACCTGCGATTTATTTCGATGGCGATTTAATCGATTCGTACTTGGAGAACTTTCCAATATCGAAAATTCGATATTACCAACAAAAAACGAAGAAGAATGAAAATACATGACCTCTTGCATAACAAGGCGTCACCTTTCAGAAACGACTGTAAATTGGGGAAAGGAAAGGTATGAATTCAAGGAGAAAATAATAAATAAAAATCTCTGAGTCAAAAAACAGTTTTGAATGACGCCAATGAAAAATATTACGGTTCATTAACTTTCATAACGTCTGCTGAATTATAAAATGGAATGCGATTCTTAAACACTTTCTATATTTTTATGAGGTTGCCATATAGAAATCAAAAGTGAAAACTATCGAGAAGAGATACATATTTACAAAGAAATAAATATTTCGAAATATTAATCTCTCCCACCTACCTACACAGTAGGGTCTGTCGGAAAACAAATACTTCCCCGGCTGATACCACGCTGGATATTGAATTATATCCGACAGACATTTATGCAAGATTCCTCACAGAGGCTAGTCTGACAGATGTTTCTCGTTCATCCAGCAACAGGACCATGCTGAAATTATTCATATTATGGTCCTGCTGCTGAATGAAATAGAAACATCTGTGAGACTAGCCCCTGTGAGGATTCATGCATAAATATCTGTCGGATATTATCCAATATGCAGCGGGGTATTAGCTGAGGAAATAGTTGCTTTCCGACAGACGTTAAATAGACCCTACTATGTAGGTGGTTGTGAGAGATTGATATTTCGAAATATTTATTTCCTTATAGTTTTCACTTTTCATTTCCGTTATAGTATTGGTATATGGGATGTTCTTCCCCGCTTGGGGCTTTGTTCACGAGATGGAACAATCTCGTGAACAATCTTTCTCTATGGCGAAGGTTCCATATGGGCATTCCAACGAAAACTTGACCCCCCTTGTAAGTGTAATCGGACGTGTAATTGAAAATTTCAAAGAACATGTCAATTTTTATTTCTAGAAGGATTAATTCTGATATGAAAATCATACCCGTAAACTTCACCCTCCTGCGGTCAGCAACTACCACCCCTATTTTTGCAATGGCATGGGACGTCGAGTAATACATCATTTCGAAGGTCATTTCTTCCTCTATTATTTCTGTACTTTCTTCGAAATTGGTTCATTCGTTATTGAGAAATTAAANATTGAATAAATTCTACAAATCTAGAAGACCTGCGACGGAGAATTGTTCGGGAATGCTGATTTCTGACTCCATCAGATATCTTCAATAATGTAAGGAACGCTTTCGAAAGTAGACTGTATTATTGTATGGAATTAGGTGGAGGTCATTTTGAACACTTTATCCGTTGATTGTGTTGCTATTGTTATTACTTTTGTTGATTTCCTCAATAAAATGAGCGATAGCGAATTTTCTACATCAAAAGATGTACCACTCGACCCCTCATGCCATTAAAAAAATAGGGGGGTAGTTGCTAACCGCAGAGGGGTGATTTCCATATCAGAATTATTCCCCCTAGAAATAAAAATTGACGTGTTCTTTTGAATATTCGATTACACGCCCGTTTCTGACTTACAGGGGTTTAATTTTTTGTTGGAACGCCCTGTATGTAGCGGAGCCGTGTTGGTATCAGCCGGGGAAGTAGTTGTTTTCCGACAGACGTTTATCAGACCCTTCTATGTAGGTAGTTGGGAGAGATTAATATTCCGAAATTTATTTCGAAACGATAGTTGGATGGTAGATTATTATGATTCTATTCGACACACGTTACGCATCGAAAAAGGCTCTTAGTTCTTGTTGGTAATAGTTAGAGTACGCGGGACCTTGGAAAGGGATATCGATTTGGAAATGCGCTGTAGCAAAGAAAATACCTGCTTCGTACCTGACTTATACTTTTTGGTGATGCATATGTATATGATTAACAACATCGATTACTTTTTGATGAAAGGTTGGATAGAAAGTATGTTCATCGTGAAATTATTGAACCAATGCCAGCAAAATCGAACACCATTTTTGGTCGTTTTCAAGGATGACTTCAGGAAATTTGTCCTACTTTTCTCACAGAGGAATCTGATGTGAAGAATTTGAATCACTACTGCCAGAAGGGATTATATAGTACGAAATTTTAAACATACATTTGCAAAGAAGTCGACAAGGTTATTCAGAAGATAATCAAATAGATATATCATTTAATTGCTCGCTTGGTCAGAATGGGACGAATATTACTGGAGTTTTTCCCAACACCAAATCGTTATTTTCAACACCTAGACACGTGTTTCGATCACCAAATGATCATCTTCAAAGAGGAAGATTA
>NW_019289609.1:251260-287158 GCF_000500325.1 Leptinotarsa decemlineata | reverse complement strand
TCAGTAAATCCAACAATATTATTTTAACAAGCCATATAGAATGCTCTCTGGTATAGGTCCGTCATCGTTATTCATAATATTATTGTGTTTACCCATTTTTACACTCTCATAGGCATCTAGTTGCCTGTTGTTGTTAACTTGTCTTACTAATCTTAATGAACTGAAGTCTATGGAATGGTTTTGTTGCAAAATATGGGACGACTGAAAAAGTTATTCATGCAGTTTGAAATAATTTCTTGGATAAGAGAGAATTTGCATATGCTAAAGTACAGTATTCGATTCATTTCTATCATTATAAATATTATTCGAACTAAAAATGCAGAGTCAGAGTCATTTAGCAGAGTTAGCAAATTTCTCGCTAATTTTTCAATGTGACCTATAAATATTAATTAATATGTCTGGCCATACTACATTCTATGTACTAGGACCATAATGATTCAATTTTGAAGAGTTCTAATAATTTGATTTCAAAATCGCAATTGTCTAGCAAAAAAGGATAAATTCAAGTTTATTTTTATGTTATTTTTTATCATGTTATTCAATATATAATAACTTGAATTTGAAAAATATTAGTTACATTTCAAAGACCTTCTTGTTTCTTATTACTTCTTTCAAAACATTCTTGAAGAAACCGTTATTTAGAAAAAAAATTGTTCATTAAACTTTATCCATTTATACTAACAGGTTTAGGAATAACATCCGGCATCAAAATGACTTTCAAAAATCACTTAACAGAAACGTCATCAAGAACTCGTAAAATGCCAGATTTCAACCTTTACATACTTAAATACTTATCTGTAATCTATTAGTGGGATCTGTTCTTCACTATAATTCCATTACATTCAAATGTCGCTTATTTCGATTGAATTGAATAGGTATTTGATGAGATATTGAAGTTTGAAGTGGACTCATAAAATCAGAAAAAACTTTTGAAACAACCAATAGATATAGGTTCATAAAACTATGCTATACTGCTATACTTCAAAATACGGCATTTTCAAGCGCGTCTGCCATTATCATTGGTTTTATGAAAATAGTAGTATACTATTATTACACACCTAAATGTCAAAATATGAATTTTCTCCAAGAGTAACAACAATATTGAAAAAAGAACTGAAAAATCACATAGAGTTATGCAGAAACAGAAAGAAGTAGGTTTCTTCCTCTTTCAGTTTTGTTCATGAAAGAAACAATCCTAAAGAGTTTTCATTTGCATTTGTCGTTTTTCTCTCTGATTTGATTTTTGTATTGAGAAGTCAACAAAAAACTCAGACTAGACAGACAGACAAACTCTTCTAACCGCTATAGCTACTAGAGATTCATCACAAATATACTGAAGATAAACATCTCATGTTTATATCATAAAACGCATTTATAACACCATAGTGTCGATGGAAAATCTACATGCCCGCTTTCCCTTTGAACGAAACAAAAACATTCGCCTCAGATGTATATTGGTAGATACGTTACATTTGCCTGACAGAAACAGAGACATTTATGGGAAGGAATAAATAATAATATCTGTCAATGGATCAGTTTCGACTTCGAAGCGGATAGATGCTAGAAAAGCTGAATCGAGTGTTCAGTAGCCATAATTTGTCGGAAAAATTGATTATTATTTTTTATGCGTCCACTTTACAACTCAAGTTTTGTGAAATCAATTGATCGAAAACAAATCTCCAACACAAGATCCAATTTTCATATAAATTCGACAAGAAAAATTGTTGGACAATAATATACCGCGAATATTACCCAATAATATTGAATAACACGTGGATTGTCAATATCGTAAAAAGGGCTCACACTAATAGATAAACAAGAAGCAAATAATATCTCACCATATTCATTGTTGGGACTGGTGACGTGTTCTGAGTAACTCTTGAAAAATTATCTGTCACAATGCTCGGGGTCATAAGTTTAGTCAAGAAAGGTCAACCACTTGGGCCTTTGTCTTAATCCATGAAAGTGTTAACAATGAGTACCTACTCGAAACATCCCAAGTGTTTCTGTGGTTATAAATATCCATATGTTTTTCGGTAATAAATTTTCGTTTGTGAGAAGAGAGCATTTCAATGATATGCGATGATAAAATACGAAAATGATGAGTAATACTAAAAATAAAATAATTAACATAAAAACCCAAACAGATATATATTTTGATCGCCTGCGCGATAAAAGAGTTATGAAAAGTAAAAATCAATAAAGGAATACATTGTTTCTAAACTAAATAGTAGGAAAAATCTTACATCATATTACCATTCCGCCCAAAGGCAACGAAAGGAAACATGCAGGAGAGAAAGACTTCCACCACAGTCACAAACAAAATATAGATCTATTCGAATGTGTGGCATCACTAGTTGTGCTTTGTTGGCACTCAGTGACCCGATCAGATCTACAATGAGATTATTGTGAACGAAATACTACTAATGTACAAGATATCGTTTTCTTGAACAGAACTCGGGTACTTTTTCATACGACGGAGAATTTACATAATCTCGAGGAAATTGTTTTATAAGTCATATTTTATGGCATTACTGAGAAACAGAGCCTATATATATAGAGTCCTCCAACAGAGACTTCCGAACTTTGACAATTGATAACGGCCATATTGTTGAAGCTACATCTATCAAATTAGTTGTCATTTATGCAGTATGTTTTGCCAAATCACCATAGACGGATATAGCATTCAACAACACCTGCAAATAATGAAATTGTTTTATCAAAATGGGTGTTCTGTTCTGGCAACTTCGATTTCACGTCGCTTACAATAATTCGGCCTTTCGCAGACCACAACTTGGCGAATTTTGCGTCGTGACCTGCACCCGTACAAAATTTAACTGACCCAGAAACTGAATCTAATCGATCATAGACGACGCGACGTGTGTTCGCTGAATGGGCTTTGGAGCAGTTAGCAACTGACCTTAATTTTCATCGAAGAATCATCTACAGCCCATTTCTGGATGAATGGGTACGTGAACAAACAAAATTGTCGAGTTTGGGACGATACCAATCCACATGAGATCCAAGGAAATGCATCCTGAAAAAGTTACTGTTTGATGTGGATTATGCGCTGGCGGCGCCATGGATCCATATTTCTTTGAGAATGACATTGGTCAGGCCATCACTGTCAACGTCGAGCACTATAGGTCGATGATGGCCAACCTTTTTTGGCCTGAATTGGATGATCTGGACAGCAACGACATATGGTTTCAGCAGAACGTCGTAACAGCTCATGCCACATTGGATATTCTGCAGGAGCGATTTGAGGACATGGTCATCTCACGTGAAGGTGATGTCAACTGGCCACCGACATCGTGCGATTAGATCCCGTTGGACTTATTCTTGTATGGTTTCGTCAAGTTGCAGGTATATGCGAATAAGCCACAAAACACAGCGGTCCTTGAAGCCAACATAACCCATGCCACCGGTCAAATTCAGCCTGATTTATGCGCCAGAGTCATGGAAAATAGGACGTTTCCGATGCGTTCCACTCAGAGAAGTCGTGGCGGATATTTGAACGATGTTATATTCTACAGACAATTAATAGGTCTTGCAAACGAATAAAAAATGTCGATGATACCTCACACACACACACATTTAAGAAACACATACCCACTAATTACGAGTAAAAACTCTATTCATCAGCCACAATAGAGAAGAGAATTGAGAATGTTAGCCAAAAGGGCCCTATACATCTACGAAATTCAAAGTGTTCCCGAAGAACTCAAACATTTTAAGGAAATGGGTAGTGCTAATCATTTAACATCCTACTATAGGTATAGCGGAGCCAAATTCGAGGAAATATAACGCCATATAAGCCTGCCAATAGAAAAGCTTTCTTGTCATATGTCATATGTACAGTACTCCAAAGAAGGTCTGATCTGACCTTTATAATGCATCAAAAGTTACTGAAGTGTGTACAGTTGTCTGGTTTGGAACAGAGAATAGTTCCAAGCGTTTGAGAAGCAGCCTCTGCAATTCCTGCAACATGATTGTGCCAAGAAATAGATATTGGTATCCATTGAATTGGCGGCGGATTGGCTGTCCTTGTTTATGACAGAATCACTTGTGGTTCTGATCTTTCCTAACTGAATGTCATCGCAACGATGGCTTGATCCTAAGGTGTGTGTATCCGTGCCGAGCGGATGGATAACACTGAGCTTATCAGCTGTCACTACGGAACCTTCGAGATAGCGGGCGCCCTCTCGTCGTAACATCGCCTTGTCACGGTAATGCGGGGCTCTGCCGTGATTGACCTCCTTTCCCTAGCTACTCGTGGGACTTTATGGACAGAGTAAACTAGAAAATTCCTTCTGACGCTGAATCTACAGAGGACATGTATGTCGAGCTTATGACTCCAACTGATCTCCCTGTGGATTTAGACCAGGAGCGAGAGCTTCTTGACTCTCCAACTCCTGATCCAATAACTGAACCTAAAAAAAAGGTATGGTGGTGCCGCTAAGAAACGACTGAGTCGTCTCCTCAAGTGCGGGGTACTTTACGAAACCGCCTTGCACCAAATTCTTGAGCGACGTATGCAGAATCTGTCTCAGGTGGAGGAACAAACCCCCTATGAGCAGGTTAACAAACGTTTGCGCTCAAGTGATGATTCAACAAAACCAGAGGCGAAAAACCCCTACACGGGTGAATCTAAGGCATCGTCAGGTGTAGCTGACGTGCAAAAACCCTCATATGGGAAGGTTGTCGTGGGTATCAAGGTGGGAATCTTGCACCTTGACTATCCGACTACCTCATTAACGATGAAACAGCAGAGCATATACTTTGTACCTGCCCCGCTGGGGATTGAATTAGATTTTTAGAGTTCGGCAGAGCCGTACCACTCACCATACAAACTAATCGGCTTCGTTAAGAAGCTGGGTTTATTTGGTCAAATATGAATATGTGTGAGCCACAATAAACCCTTGCAGGTTGCGGTGGAAGGTCGAATAGACCCACTCACTTTGGACCTAACCTAACCTAACCATTGAATTGGCGGAATTCTAAAGAAACAGAACATAAAAGTGTCCAGAAAAAACGACAACCTTATAGAGAGTCCAAGGTCAGCAACATACTCCAGAGAGCATTTAACAACCCTGAGGGTTTACCAAATTCTTTGTAGCTGCTGAATAGACTACACTACAACCAGAAGAGTCAGAATTTGGTTCTGTGAACAAAAGATAAATTGTCGCTTTGGGCAAACCAACACATCAACAGTTACCTTAGGCAATATATATCGCAGTTGAAGACGACACATCAGGAATTAAAACTTGCAGACGGCCAACAATGATGAAAACAAAGAAAACCTATGATGAACTTTCAATCATAGAACCATGAGTTATCAAAGTATCACAGAAGAAAAACTGAGTTTTAAATCAAATTGATAATTAACTTGGTAAGTAGTAATATAGTTTTAATGGGAGTGCTTTGATCGAGGTCAAGCAATATTACGAATGAATCAGAGGTAAATGAATAAGATTTATGAATCAAAGTAAATCCACCTCAAGAAAGTATCGAGCAGAAAAATTGTTATCGAGACCATGAAACGTATCTCCTCCTAACATTGCGTAGCACGCGAGACTAAACAGTAGATGCGTCATAGATTGTATTACAAGAATAACTTGATATATCTTTTTATTCCACATTGTTTAATATAAACAAATTACCGTATATCCTTACACAAAAGGAGAAGTTGTTATATAGTCCGGGAGATTCCTACAATATTCAGACCTCTCAACTAAATTTGAAAATAAGCATCATTTAACAATGGATCACATACAAAAATATTTTATTACTGACGTTTTATAATAGAGACTTTCCGACTGATAATGAAATTTCATAATTACATATTTTCAAGCACTAACCTCTGAAATTATTCTTAAATCACAGGGTGATTACTGAGTAGGGCTAGTTTTTTAGTGTTTTCAAACGGAAAACCAACTGTTTCCAATTTGTAATGATTTTGAAAAACCCTGAAACATTCTGAATATAATTCACACAATTCTATGTACTTGATACGAATGGTTTCAGGGATATTCCATCAAGAATTTGTTTTGAAAATTATTCCACGTTTCTTCTTTTACACCAAGCTCCGCACTTTTTATACATTAGTTTCTATAGTTTTATTGACATTTTCGAATGAGGCATTTATTCAGATCAAAATTTGGCAAAAGTAGATGAGTATTATAGGTTGTTTCAAAAATTTTGTTCGTTTTAATGTCATGTGTTTTTGTAGCTCCGTATCACAATAAATATTTATTCCACTGTGTCATGGTATATACTGATTGATAAAGAATTATACATTGATGATGTTCATTATTCATTAATCTTTTTTTCCTCCTCTCGGGTCATTATATGATGTCGTTAAGCGATTTTCGGGGAATTTTCACCTACGAATTGAAATTGAACCATAGCGCTGCTGAAACAGACCGAAAAATCAACCTGGAATCTACTCCAGATGTGGATGTAATAAAATCTACGAAACGAGATCAATCCAGAAAGAAAAACAAAGTCATGGAGGAATACACCTAGAAACACAGACGGANGGTTTGAGAAATTTTGTTCCGGAGATTTTAGCCTCGAAAATGAACACCGAAGTGGTCAACCGACAGTAATCCTCGTCCAGGACGAGGATTTGAGAACCCTAATGGAGAGTGACCCATTACAAATTGTGCGTGGGATGGCGGAAGAACTGGGCGTCAGCTCCCATGCGGTTTTTGATGGTTCATAATGTATTGGAAAATTCAAAAAGCTCGAAAAGTGGGTGCCCTACTATTTCAACCATCAAGAGAAATTAGCACGTTTTGAAGACCGTTCTTCTCTGCTTTTGCGCAACCAAAACGATCTTTTTGGATTGGATCATCATATGTGATGAAAAGTGGATCTTCTGCAACAACAAAAGACGTTCAGGACACCGATGAGCCACCCAGACACTTCCCAAAGACAAAAACCCACCAAAAAGACCATGATTACTGTATGGTGGTGTGATCTATTATAACTTTCTGCAACCGGGCCAAATCATCACAGCGGAGTCTTATTGTGAGGAAATCGACGAAATAAAAGAAAGTGTGAAGATTTGCTCATTAGAAACACTATTGCATATACCTCCTTTATATCTGGTAATGACAGAGGAAACAAAAGTAGGTCAATTCAGATTAGAAAATCAATAGAGTTACAAGAAATCGGATAAAATCGAATTTTCGGAATATAAGGAGGAACTAACATCAAACCTTCAAGGAACTCATTAAATTCATGAAACATGGAGAGCAGATGATAAATAGTTATCCATGGAACATAACTGGAAGAAACACCTGGTATATGAAGTGAAAAGAGAACATTTCTAAGAGGGCACTGTTGGGCGGAAATAGACTCTTCCTACACTGGATGCCAGGACACTTAACAGAACAATATTTTTATATGTAATCAAGTCGCAAAAGGGTATTGGTGAGCTTAAGAGCGACATCAGATTTGAAAAGACATGAAAAACTGAAACGATTGGCGGACAGGAACAGATTCATTCTACACTGAATGCTAGGACACTCATCAAAGAAATGAACAGAATGATATTTTTATATGCAATCAAATCGCAAAAGTGTGTTGGTGAGCTCAAGAGCGACATCGGATCTGGTTTGAAAAAGACGTGAAAACCTGAAACAATTGGCGGACAGGAACAGATTTCTATACTGCTAGATACGGGTCATCTACTCCAGATGTGGATGTAATAAAATCTACGAAACGAGATCAATCCAGAAAGAAAAACAAAGTCATGGAGGAATACACCTAGAAACACAGACGGAAAAAACTTTATGAAGAGACCGTCAGAAAAATCATCAGAACAGAGATTGGCTTTCAATAAATACAGCTTGGAACTGTTCCAAACCAGAAAACTGTACAAACCTCAGCAACTTTTGGTGCTTTATAAAGCTCAGATCAGACCTTCTTTGGAGTATTGTTCACATATATGGAGCCCCGCCCCTAATCATACCCTGAAGCAGGAAGGAGCCATTCGCCTGATGGAAGACACGAACATCACTGCAAACTTGATAGTCTACAAGAAAGGTTGGAGATTTGTCACTCTTTTAGATACTTTAACGGGAGGTGTTCAAGTGACTTGGCACATTTCATTCCACCAAGAACGGTACATGTCAGAAATACGCGACGAACTGTGGCTGCTATTCGAGGTTTAACTCAGTACACCTCAAACTACACTGTTAAAGAACTCTTTCATTCGGAGAACTGCGTTCACGTGGAATAAACTTCCTGAAAACGTTTTTCCAGCGATTCAAATCCAACGTGAATCGATACTTTCGCACAGGCATCGCTCTTAGAGCACTTTGAAGATTTTCCCGTAGTGCTTGTGTGGCTATAACTGAGGTAGCTGTAGGCAGGAAAACAAAGGGATATCGTCATCATTTATGGGAATGAGAGGCTCGCGATCACAAAGAGGAGGAAAGCAATTTATGACTTGAAGAGAATGACAAATTGCAAGCATACAATTGATGACTTGTACAAACTAGCAGTGAGGAACAAGATTGTTGGAATCAACTTCATGAAAAGATGTTAGGAACACAACAATAAGCCCATTTTACAGATAATTGGAAGCAATCGACTATTCCTGGGTAGGATGAAAAATACCTAGACTCTTAATAAAAAAGTAGCAGATGAACACAACGGAAAATTGAGCTGGCCCACCGACTATATGTTTCAACAATGGACGACAACAATGTGTCCAATATGTTTGTTCGATTGGATAATGATCCCATTTAACATCACTTGACACGATCAACGAATGATGGACGATCGAAGCTAACCAATAATTGTAAGTTAAATTTGATGTAATGGGCGTCCACTTATCAACTGTCTGTTGAATTCAATGCCAAACAGCTCCGTAGTAATTTATTTACATATTCACTGACCCACTAGATAACAAATATTCGAAACGGAAATACGGTCTACTATACAGGAAATTGATTAAGGTAAATTTTGTTTTGCTTCCTCTATTATATTTAAATGATGGAACCAAATACTATCGGGTACCAGAAGAAGAAAGTTACACGGTTACGTTCTTCTATATTCTGTTTTTTTATTTTCAAGAGAATGAAATATGCAGTACAAAAAAATTAAAAAAATTACATGTCAGTGGAATGACACATAGTAGTTCATAGAACAATTGATAATTCACTCTTCCAAAACATTGAAAAATCGAAGAAAATTCTGGTATAACTCTACATCAGAACTGGACATGATTTAGATAAGAAAACAAAAAAGTTAATAAAAATGTTATCATCTCATTTTCCAGAACTAGTATTCATTTTCTTTTCACGATATTTAATATTCTCGGAAACACATTTGTTCCGTGTTTCTTTCCCATTTTTTCATTCGATAGTGTAGAAGTAACAATCCAAATAGGATGTTTTTAAAATATGCTGATGAGTGTTCACCAAATACCTTTTTAATTCCAATCTTTGAAGGAAAAATATGGCTATACTGTATAATTTTTCTAGACGATTTGCACAAACAGTTGGATTTCTCTACTTCGAAATTAATCATATACTGAGATTGCTTCTTCACCCGTGTAACCCTTCTCGGTTGAAAATGTTTTAATGATAATGGACATGGATAATATATTGACTAATTCTGAGAAACTTTTGCTCCGAAGTTTTTTTTTTGAAAGCCAATACTTTCCGACTTGGATTCATCCAATAATTTTTCGCGAATTTGGTACTCAAAAAGCAAGTATTTGCGAAATAAAGAGGATTTTGAATTTACGGTATCTTTAGATCCAAAGCAAACAGAGTACTAAATAGTAAGTTGAAGTTCCGTTCTTATTCGTCAATGAAAAACACAACGCATTTTCCTGGGGAAACTCATGAAATCTTTTTGGAGTGCTTGAAAAAATTTTCCTATTTATTGTTTTTATAGCATCAAAACTGAGAGAGTTATGACAAAATAATGTTGGCCCCAATTTTTTTTGCGACCACCCCAATTGAAAATATCTATTACTCTATTTGTACTAGATCTCCAGACACCATGAATCCATCTTTCTTTTATAAGTAGAACCCAAATCCAAATNATTTAAGGGACCCATGAAAGGACGGCGTTTTACGGTAATTGAAGAGATAAAAACAGAATCGCTTGAAATAAAAGTAACTCACTTTGAAATAATTTTTCATTTCTGTCGTTGTTGAAAGTACATCTGTGAAACAGCAATAATACGAATAATTCTCTTTGTTGATAAACTTCAATATCATTAATCATCGCCTCGAGCGCTGATTCATTGAACATTTTGTTATCTCACACGTGAAGGTAGACCAAACTAACTAGATATATTTGGTTTGCCTCAAAAGTGAATCAACTCATGACTTGATAAATTCATGAAATTGTTAGGAATTTCAATGTATATATATATATACAGTGTGACCCATTTTGTAGTTTTATTTATAGCTAAAGAACTATCATCGAAAAGATCAGATTGATAGAATCATTTACAGGTGAATGAACCTTTCTCTTCCAATTTTATAAATAAACAACGCGTGCATTTTGAATAGACTGAACCTACTATAAACGATTTATATGCGTCCGATTATGACACCCAGGAATTAGCTTGGCGCCGCTGCAGTTATTTTTTACACTTAGTATGCGAATGCCTGATGCCTGTTGCAGAACGCAACGATTGATGTCGGGCCACTGAATGGCTTTAGCTCTTCATCTGGTTACGTATTTGGAGATTTATCGCCGCATTTGAATAGATAGATCTTTCCTATTTCATGTTCACAAATAAACTGAAACGCAAATAACTGAGAAAAAGTTCTCATATCGATACTCCGAAGATTGATATACCATTACGAGGTATATTCACAGTTTCAGCTGTTTAGCATGTTTAGTTTGTTGGTGAGAGGGTTATAACTGGTGATGAATCAGGGGTATATGGTTATGACATCGAAACCAAAGTCCAATCATTCCAGTTGAAGAGCACAGGATAGCCAAGACCAAAAAAGCACGCCAAGTTCGATCAAATGTCAAGATTTTGTTCACGGTTTTCTTGGATTACCATAGCGTAATAAATCAGGAGTTCCTGTCACATGTCGTACGGTCAATAAAGAGTATTATTTTGAAGTTATGCACTGCTTGCATGAAGCAATACCAAGAAAATGTTCGGTATTGTGGAAAAACAATTAATTGCTTTTGCATCACGAAAATGCACCTGCTCACTCGACTGGTTCGTAATTCTTTGGCCAAAAACAACATCGTAATCATGCTTCAGCCATCGTATTAAACAGATTTGGCTCCCTGCGACTTTTACCAGTTCCTAAGATTTAAGGGACCCATGAAAGGACGGCGTTTTACGGTAATTGAAGAGATAAAAACAGAATCGCTGAGAGACCTCAAGGACATACAATAAAGGGGATATCAGAACTGCTCCGAGAATTGGAAGAAAAAACGCTGGCACAAGTTTGTTATATCTGAGGAGGACTATTTTGAAGGAGACAAAATAGAAACTGATGAATAAATGAATATTTTTCGAGAAAAATTCATCTTATTTTGTAACAGACGTAGTATATTGGGTACTCATTTTTTTTCATCGCTGTCACTGTGACATTTTGGGGAGCATCCAATGCAACCCTACTCCGTTCTGTGATGATACTGCAGAAAAAAGGTATGAGATGTTTGTGCAAAGCCAATTCTGGAGAGTCCTGCAGAAATCTTTCCACTGACAATAAAATTTTAACAGTTATTGGACATTTCTTTCTGGAGAGAGTTTGCCTGATTTACAAACATAAATCAAATTTTGTTTCCACGCTCCATACTCGCAGGAGTAAATAGTTTCAGACTCCAAATTCCCCCCCTCGAATTCATTCAAAGATTCCATATACTATTATGGGGTGAATTATTCAATTATTTACCGTTGAAAATGAGGTCTGCGAACCTAAGCACTGTTCAATTTACAAAAGGAGTGAATAATATGCTCGTCGATACACCCTGTTATTGTTTGAGTGAGTATTTTCATTAAACTTTTCAATACCATGTTAATTCAATATTTATTCTTCATATAATTTTTTATTGCATTGATACTTTCACGAATCATAACCATCCTTATCTTTTGTATTGCATCTTTGTGGACAAATTTTCATCTATACATCTATAGATTCTTAGACTTCGTCAATAAGATGTATATCTTCAAACAATAAAGTATGCTTTGATTGATTGATTGATTTATTGATATATTGTGTAGCTTCTCTATGACAGAAAAAATTCAATAATGAATGTTTGAAGTATAAACTGAATGGGAAAAAGTGAATTTTGTATAGTTCAATGCTCTTTCTCATAACAGAACATAGCTGTTTCTAAAGTACTTTTTCTTTCGTTTAATTCAATGTTTATATGGAAGTTGTTATTTCGAAGAGCCTTTTTCTTGCAGTTTGTATCTGAAAGTAACCTCTATGTATGATTTACATATTTTTGTTGAAAAATCTATTGGAATATGTTAAAATCTGTTTTTCCGTCAACCAATTATCGCCCCCCTACGAAGGACAACCCTCAAAAGTAGAAACTTGTGCGAGCTAATTGTTCCGTATCGTTCGAAGTTTGTAAATATAGGAACAAATTATATAGTTCGGCAACCGCGCATTTTTGTAAAGGAAAAGGAACCGTATTGGTACGAAAAAAGTATGTACGAAGTAGTATGTTCCTTGAGTTTATGATAGAAGAAGCTCATGATATATTATTATTATTGTTTCATCGATTCGTGATACATTTGAATTCAGTTATTTGTTTGTTGGGGAGCAATTTTCGGAAAAATTTTGTTAGGTAAGTTGTGAATTTTTTAACCAAATTAGGTAATATTTGCAACATATTTTTTGGTCCTTCGAGCCGGATTTGAACCAGCGACCTAACGAGGTCTTATATTTTAACATGCGATTCCTAGCACGGGTTGTACTACTATCGAAACATGATTTGAATGTCCATTTTGAAGCGAATAATTTATGAAAATATTAGACATGATTTTGAACAAAGTTTCAAAGTGAGAGAGAATTTTTGTCATCTAATCAATTATAGTACAGGTTTTTCGTTCAACAGTAGTTGAACATGAGGAACATTCCTTTGATCCTAACTCAAAAGTAGTGCAAAAGCAATGCTCCCGTTCAAAAAGAAAAATGAGCCTATTTTAACTCCTTCAGTATATTTACAAAACCTCGATTGGCTATTCTTTCTGAGGTCTGAAAAAATCCTGCATCATCCATAATAACGCATTATCTACAAAATTGAGTACAAAATTAAACCATCAAAATAATTATGCAATAAATGCTATTTTGATTAATTTTTCGACATGTTGTTTCGAATGTTGATTCATTTCTTAAAGCCATTTTTCACTCAATATAATATAGGGTCAAAAAACAATTTAAGATCTCAACGATAAAGGCAAAAACAGATGCCGACTATGACATTAACTTCAAACAGCTTCACAGCTTCGTGAAAATAAAAAAAAAATATAAGAAAAATTTTGATTATTAAACTGAAAATTTACAAAAAATACTGAAAAGGTGACATTTTCGGAACTTTAGAAAGCTGTAACTCTGGAAATGAGAAGAGAGCCGATTTTTTTGGATTCGTAATCTACACGTCGAAATATGTATGTACACCTACATTTTTTTCCAAAATGGAATGATTTAGACTATACAAAATTTCACGAACTGTTTTATTTACAAAACAAAATCTGTTACCAACAAAATACGATTTCAATCCTCATTAATACTCAATTTCCTAACAGTATGCAAATGTGCATTTCAATCAAAAATAATTACTAGACCAGACTTGCTAAGGTTCCGAAAACAGTGGCGTATCATTTTTTTAAATGAATGAAATGATGAATAAAACAGCAAACCATGCCATTAGTTCGGACTTGTCTAATATGATATAAAATGATGTGAAATCCCTAAAATAACCCAATAAGATTAAAATGAATAGCTGATAAAAACAATTATATTGAGCAGAAAAACCCTGAAATGAAATTGCAATGAAATAAAATACAAGCAACAATTGAAAATTGAACAATAAAAAAGAAATAAAAACTGGAAGATTTCCAGTCAAGTTACTTCACGACCTTTCAATTTTTAGTTTTAGACGATCGTGGAAACTAACAATCGAAACGTCGTGAAATAAATTGGTTTGAAATCTTTCAATTTTTATTTCTTTTTTTAAATTTTATCGATTCTTTCAGGGATTTCAAATCAATTCATATCATATAATCTCTGCTGATATCTCAATAGCCACAAAAGAAATAAGCAGGAGAGGAATTTCTGGTAAAAACAACAATCTGCACCGACAACAGACAAGCCCTATTAGCTTTAAACAGACAACGTGTAACCTCAGGGCTAGTATTAGAGTGTGATCAAGATTTAGCCAAAGGCTCGGTAGATAATAACATTATTTTGAGATGGGTTAAAGGGCACGACAGGAGTAAAGGTAATCGCATTGCCGACTCTTTAGCCAAGGAAGCGGCTGAACTAAGAATTTTAGGAACCAGTGGCACCTACGGCCTGATGACTTCGACAATTGCGGAACTTGCCAAATGCTCAATCCCTAAAGAGATGGGATGGAATCAAAGGGCGACCCTGGGAAGCAGGCGCCGAAATATCTGGCGATGACCAGGAAAAATCTACGCTTAACAGTAGGATTTCTGTTCGGCGCGTCTTGGCCTTCACCTGCCGATATGAAGGAGATGTATCCCAGTGACCTGTCCACCTTCCTGGAAGGAACAGGATGGACGATGACCTAGGAGGACAACTCCTCGGTAGGATGTACAATGGGTCACATGTGGCCTAAATGCTGTGGGCTTACACTCATCCTCCCTACTCTACAGATACAGATTATATAAGCCCTAACTCATGAAATTCACCATGAAACATTGTCAACCACCTTCAAACAGCAAACAATGCTTTTTAATGCATAAAAAATAGCACGTTTCACAAAAAAATCTATAATCATACTGAAGTTACTATAGAAAAATACCTAAAATTTTATTACCATGAAGACCAAGAATTAAGACCTTCGAGCCATATCCATTTTGGGAATCAAACATGAACATATTCTGTCTATCTCTCAAATATTAGCAGATTATTAAGAAAAATCATGTATATTCTCACAGGCTGCTAAATATTGACCTGAAGAATAATAGTACACTAGGAGCTATCTCTGTAACACCCTGATGAAATGAAGAAAAAACTTACCCGCATAAAGGAACACAAATATAGTTCTCAGAACGGAAAAGTAAATTCCACATATGCCAGTCATCTAATCTCAGAGGGACATGAGTTCAACCATGAATACAAATCCCTCCATTCCCAAAAGAAAGGTTTGAAACTTAACCTGTTGGAGAGTATGGAAATAAACAAATTCTAAAAATCTCACCATCTTATGAACGATCAAACTGAATTGAATAATTCGCCATCATTGAATCTGTTCACACGCAGGTAATAATAGTTAGGTATATTTACAGGAAGACTTTTGAAAAATGTATTGATACCTGACTTTTTCAGGTATATACTTTTTCAGGTAGATTTATTACTTAGGTAGACGAATAGGTACTAGGTTATAGTATATAAGGTTGTAATTTAGAATTAACTCTCAGTTATGCCTGAAGAAGCTATTGTATAGCGAAACACGTGTCGCGGTTTTTGTAAAACCCTTATAGTGAAAATCATAGAATAAACTCTATTGATTAGTTTTTCAAATATGGATTTTCATCAAGTATCGGCCAGTTCTATTCAATTATTAAAGAAATCCGATTGAAATATTCACGAATCAACTTCAGCACAAACTTGTATCTCTCACAGAACCGGCAGAAGACCGTTTCGCAGATAGCATACCTCCAGAGAGGTCTCGGAATTGAAATTACCTCTTGAAACCACCAAACTCACATCGCCGAAATCCTCAGCGGCACATCCACTCGAAACTTATCCGCACTTCTGATTTTCACAATTCTAATCGCCGACTATCGACTCGCTTATCGCATGCACATCCAGCTCCAGGATCCACCGTTATTATTAATAGAAGCGCTAGAGAGTTTAGAACCCGGCACACACTCACAATAATAATAACCCAGACGAATGCAGCGAGATAAGGCGTATTGCACTCCCACTGCATCGACGGAGATACGATTCACGGCGACTCCTCGGTGCAATAATGCCTTACCGACTAACTGACTTAGTGCATATGGAGATTGTGTCCGCTGTTCTGAATGACACTTCGGTCGGTGAAGCAGAGTCGCAGTTGGTTTTTGCCTAAAGCGAAGGCAGCGCGACACAACTCTAAATAGCTGTGCAGTAATCAGTGGTTCAATACTCTTGGAAAACTAGGTATTTCACTGAAAATGCAAAAGTCAGTTTGCATTTTCAATCTCAAAAAACCATGACCTGTGCTTGCAAGTGATTGAGAATGTTTCTTGTCCAGTAAATTTTCAAAAATACTAAAAATAATCCGAACAATAATTTGTAAAACACCCTGAAATAAGCCGCAGTGCAGCGGGGGACATTACAAAAGATCTGCCGGGTAAGGTGTCATCTGGGGAAGTAAGAGTCCTCTTCGGTATCTGTATATGTAGAGTAGGGAGGGTGAGTGTAAGCCCACAGCACTTAGGCCACATGTGACCCATTGTACATCCTCCCGAGGAGTTGTCCTCCTAGGTCATCGTCCATCCTGTCCTTTCCAGGAAGATGGGCAGGTCACTGGGAGACATCTCCTTTATATCGGCCAAGTGTAGGACAAGACTCGCCGAACACACACTCTCTTATTGACGATAGCTCCGGGCACTCGCATAGGATATGCTTGACAGTCTCATCTTCCTGTTCACACATTCTGTTTAGAGGTGGCTCTACCAGCCCCATATTATGGAGGTGTTTCCTTAGTTGACAGTGGCCAGTCAGAAATTCTACTGTTAAGCGTAGATTTTTCCTGGTCACCGCCAGATATTTCTTCGGCGTCAGCTTCCCAGAGTCGCCCAAGGTGATCCTGGCAAGTTTGCATCCTTTGATTCCATCCCAACTCTTTAAGGATTGAGCATGGGTGTAACATTTGGCTAGTTCCGCAACTGTCGAAGTCATCAGGCTGTATGTGCCACTGGGTCCTAAAATTCTTAGTCCAGCCGCTTCCTTGACTAAAGAGTCGACAATGCGATTATCTTTACTCCTATCGTGCCACTTAACCCACCTCAGGATAATGTTATTATCTACCGAGGCTTTGGCTGAATCTTGTGCTCTAGTTATACGTTACGTTATACGTTATCTGTTCAATGCTAATAGGGCTTGTCTGCTGTCAGTGCAGATTGTTATGTTTTTGTCAGAAATTCCTTTCCTTGTTATTTCTTTTGCGACGATTGAGATACCAGCCAGTTCTGTTTGGACCACGCTGGTATTTTTTACCATTCCCCACTTAATCCCTAGGCTTAGTGATCTGGAATACACTCCACATCAAATCAAATCAAATCCTTTATTTTCCTGTTCGACAATTTCATAAGTAATTGTATTAGGAATAGTCAGTAAAGCTAAAATTATAAACTACTACACTGATCTACATCCTGAGCCTTCTTTGGTTTATGAGCCGTCACTGAATATACGTTTTGCATTTGTAGCATGTGACTCTGTATTGTTTTATTTGTATCTTGTAGGGTTTATTAAACACAAACCTGGGTTCAGTTGCATCACTAGTTGCCTGCAGCAGAGGTTGCGCAGTAAGCACTTCCCGCCATAGGCCCAGCCTCAATTGACCCATTTCTACTTCGAGGTTTACACCAGCCGTACGCAATCGTACCATGGCCTTTAACGCAACCTCCTTAACGTACAGGTCCAGAGGGGTCAGACCCGTAATTAATTCCATTGCCGCGGTTGGTGTTGTTCTCATGGTCCTCTTAAATGACGCTTCATCCGGTGTGTATATCTGTGCCGAAAGGATGTATGACTGAGTCCATTCAGTGTCACTTCCAGATGTTGGGCGACCTTCTCGTCTATCAAGCCTTGTTGTGGACTTTCTTTCCCTAGCTATTCGTGAGACCCCCTATTGACTGCAGAGTAATCAAAACCCGGAAACTGAGCCTATAGTGAACTAAACGACTTCAAGTGTATCAAAGGATCAGGACAAAAGGATACTCAGTTCCCCGGTTGATCAAACGACCCCAACAGTCCTCGTTGTTACACCGAGATCTTCGGTTATTTAACTCTTGGAGAACTCTGGAAGGTTCTCTAGATTGAGAAAAATGTATCATGATTTGAAACCTTGTTGGGGATTATTTTTCATTTGGAAATTCTGGCCTTTGTAACATTGCACGTAGTCTGTGAGTGCCCTGTCGCGAACCGAATAAGGTTTTCAGCGTTTGGCCACTATTACCAGCTGACCTGAAAGATCACTCACTGAATAAAAATAATCGGCTTCATAAAGAAAGTGAATTAATTTGATCGATATGGTAGATGTGAGCAACATTGATCGATCGTGGGTCAGTAGAGGGTCGAATAGATCCACTCATTTCAGACTTATCCCCTACCTACCTGAGATAAAAAATTATTGTCAATAAAAAAGTTCATGCTGGTATATATTCCTAACCGTAACACTTTCTATGACCTGTCTTTCTGTAAAAATACTTGACTTACTTGAGATCCGTGATGTCAAGGCTTGTATCGAATATAATTAGTTCCCTGAGCTACACCATATTTCGATATCGAAGAACTATTTAAGAATGCACTGTCCAAATCAAATGTATTAGCTTTGGCTAAAAAAGGCATATGATCCACCATTACTCGCTGCATCTATGTAATGCTCAAAAACCGAACAGATGCTACGACTCCTTAAGATGAAGTCTCAGTTCAAGGTCAACAAAGGCTGCCTTCAGGAGTGAGTACTGTTTTCTTTTCTGTGGTCACTCATGAAAGATACTTTGCCTGATGCCCATGCAAACTAATCACCTTGTCATCATTATAATGACCACACCAAGAAGGATGCTCTGCAATATCCATAAAAGCACATTGGATGACGTCCACAGTTAGCGTCAGATCGAGCAGATACCTGTCAACCCCAGAAAAACCGAAATAGATGGGTTATTTGACTACTTTCCTTCAATCGTACAGCGAAAGTTAAATATGTAGGTATTGTCGTCTGTAAAAACTCACCTGAAACAAGCTTATGCAAAGCGTAGCACATGGCAGACTACTGACTGAAACTCACAGCATTATGGGAAAGATCACCAACTTGATGCTTTCAACAGCCAGTCACACTTCTCTGATACAGTTCTACTTCCGAGTATAGAGGATTTGATTCTTTCGAGAGGAGGATATACCAAAAATAGATAGGAGTTAGTTCACTGATGAATCATAAAATAACTTCATGTTCTGGTGCAGGTGTTCTCAGCCAGTCAGTCTGCCTAGAGACCTCTTCGGTCTATTTCAGGCGGAAATGTATGTCACTGTGGAGAGTTTGGCGGAAACCAATCACACACATGAACAAATGAAAAGAAATTATCATAGATCTTGTCCAAGATGGTATTGAACAGCCCAAAATTTCTCCTCTATAAGAACACCCAATAAATTGTCTCTGGTCTGGATTTCTGGTCACCCTGTCCTGGAAGGTAATGAAGAAGATATGTCTTACAAGGAAAATCATTGCAAGTGATTTCATCGAATCAATACCTGTTGTCAAACACTGACTACAAAACAGTTTCAAAGTTCTGTAAGTCTTTGAAGAATATCACACCGAAAGATTGTTAGACTACAATTAGAATGACCAACGTTGCCTAGCAGGTCTATGTTTGGTTAACTAAAATTATAGACCGTGGGCCTCACAGTAATGAATTGATTCATTATCAGCATCAGTGAATGAATCCATTTTCACTGGACTATATGACTTAATCGAAAGCACCGCGACAGAACTTAAAATAAACGACTATGCAACAATTTTTGTTTGGGCGTAGGAGGCGTTGTCGCGTGTTTGTTGTTATTGACGCTGACAAGCGACTTAATGTATACGATATGTTTTATTTCACATGTTTTGCGAATAAGATATCGCTTATCAAATATGCCTCAGGCCGTGTAGGTATTACATCATCCGAAATGAAACTGACCAGACATGCTCTACTGGCTGACAATCAAAATACTTGAGAAGCACAAATTTATGATACTTTCAGAGACATATTTCCGTGGTACCAATTTTCATAAGTCTGAGAAGTGCTCACAATCTTCTTAACAATGACCTCTGAAACTCATTTTCGGAAGTTTTACTTGAATGGCAATAAAAAAATCCACTTTATTGTTGTTAAAAGCAAAATTGAAATTGCGAAAATTTATAAAATTATCAAACCTGCAAGAATTTACTGGGCACTGTTTCCGCAGAAGTTCTGGTTCATTGTTAGTGAACTCTGGAACAGATATAATCACGTTGAAAAAGCATGGGGGTTGGTGATCATCAACAATAGCCGAAGGTTATATTGACATCTCTACAGCTGTGAAAATAAATGCTGCCGAAAACTTTTCTCGGGTCCCAAAAAATAAAATAACATCGGATGTAACAGTGCTTCAAAAAAATGGGCAAAAGGGAGTATCAAGCCAGTAGAGAAATATTTGAAAATTGTTTGCATATTACTTCAAATATCCACAACAATCGTATTAATTTTACAGAATTTCACCTACTTACGTTTTTATTTTGTTATGTGTTTGGATTCAATCATTAGTGTAAGAGTTAAAATTATAATGGAATTCTAAATTTCTAAAACACACAATACTTGTTATGGCCCTTTTCTCTCCAAAAACGAATTACAAAACCACGACTGGGAAAGAATTCGAAATGCTATTTTATTTATTCAATCAACTCCAATAGTATACTTGAATCAAAATGGGAAAAATTCTGATTAGTGATTCAATTTTACGGAAAAAACAAGTAACATGTTTTGAATGTCACTAAGACCATTTCCAATATTGAATATGTTTTTTCTGTTCTACCAAAAACACGAAACGGAGCGCTGATAACAGAATACTGATTTAAGTTCATCCAGCGGAAACCAATTAAGCACGATAAAGACAAAAATCCCAATCAGGAAACAAGGTAGACTACAAAAATGTTGGAAATTACCTTGTCAGTCAAACAATTGCACTGGTTTCTATCTTTTATCACCAGAGCTATCACATAATGTACCTTTTTCAAAACGTTCCCAACAGACCGTGACTGCACTGACCTTCGACGTGTAAATCGTCAGCTTTGTAATGGCTTTTTATCTTGCTTCTGATAGCCTCTACCTTCATTTGTGCGTGAAAATATTAAAATTTTTATGCAGCTTTGAAAAACTGAATCTATTCATCGAATATCTCCGAGTTTCCTATTCGTGTTTTCAAACGTTAGTAGGCACAGATATCAATTTCTTCATTGAAAAAGTTCACAGTATATTCTTAAAGCTACTGTACCATTCTCATCAACTCTAGCAATAGACGCTGTCTGCTCAAAAAATAATTTGAATTTTAATTTTTATCTATTTATCCATCAATTTCTATTTTGCTCCATTCAAAGTAGTTCCTCTCAGATGTAATTCACTTGCGCCAGCGTTTTTTCCAATCCTCGAAATAATTCTAATATGCACTTTTTGGTATGTCCGTAAGCTCTCTCAACAACTCGGTTTTCATCTCCTCAATCGTCGCAAAATGCCGTCTTTAATTGATCCCTTCAATTTTGGAACAGCAAAAACCCGCAGGGGGCCAAATCTGGTGAATTCGGAGGCTGAGGCATGATTATGTTGTTGTTTTGGCCAATAAATTACGAACAAGCAACGACAAGTGAGCAGGTGCATTATCATGATGCAAAAGCCATGAATTGTTTTTCCACAATACCAGACGTTTCTGGCAAGCGGCGCATAACTTCAAGATAATACTCCTTATTGACCGTACGAACATGTCGCCATGATAATCGTGGAAAATGTTGGGCAAAACCTCGATATTTCATCGAACTTGGCGTGCTTTTTTTGGGTTTAACACTGCTGGGTCGTCCATTGGGACGATCCGACTTTGGTTTCGATGCGACAACTAGTCACCAGTTATGACCCCTTTAGGCGAATCTGGATCGCCGTTGACGTCATTCAACAATTCCTAAGCGATGTTCATGCGACGGTTTTCTGGGTAAAAATTCAGCAATTTTGGAACGAACTTCGCTGACACACGCTTCGTGCCCAAAATTTTGGAGAAAAATTGCATGGCATGAGCCAACCGATATGCCAACATCCTCAGCAATATAGCGATTCGACGATTTTCCATAACAATTTTCCTCAATGTTTCAACATTTTAATTCAAAACTCACCATTCACTTCTTGGCTATAATTATATGAAATCTGTTAACAATTCCATTTTTTACATTACGAAATGTTTCTCGGGCAATATTTCTTTGCGACCACCCCTCATTTTATCCATGAGTTTACGTATCCTCTCAAAAAGTCTAAAAGCGTCATAACAGATGATCTAGCCAGCTATTCTAAGGTTACATCTGTCTCTTCGCTGGTTCGGATGACTGACAAACCCGAATGAGTTTTCAAATAATGTTATGTTTAGGCAAGATGTCATCACTGAATATATATTTTTAATTTTATACTGCACCACGTTGAAACAAAGTTCAATAATGAGACTGCTGAAGAAAATCCTAATTTAAATTCAAAATCAAGTTCTGGGGGGGATTATTTTCTACGTACTGTTGAATTTTGAAGCCTGTATCGAAAACACGAATATATTGGTCACAATACAAGCACTACAGAGCGGTGCCTGTGCGGAAGAAGCGATTCACAGTGGATTTGAATCGCTGGAGATTAAATCCAGTTGGAAAAACGTTCTCAGGAAGTTTATTCCATATAAACGCAGTTCTCCAGATGAAAGAGTTTTCAAAAAGTGGAATTCGAGGTGTACTGAGTTGAACCTCAAAACGATGAGCAGCTACAGTCCGCCACGTATTGATGATAGGTACCGCTCTTGGTGGGATCAAATGTGCCAAGTCACTTGAACACTTCCCGGGAAAGTATCTATAAAACAGAGATAAATCTCCAACCTTTCTTCGATGTTCCAGGCTATCAAGGTTGCAAGTGATGTTCGCGTCTCCAATCAGGTGGAAGGCTATTTTCTGGATGGGATCTAGCAACTTCAAGGTATGTTTGGGGGCAGAGCTCCATACATGAGAACAATACTTCAAAGGTCTGATCTGAGCTTTATACAACATCAAAAGTTGCTGAGGTGTATACAGTTTTCTGGTTCGGAACAGTGTTCCAAGCTTTTAAGAAGCAGCCTTTGCAATTCCAAAGACATGATTGTGCCAAGACATATATATCGTTGATATACAATAAAAAGAGGGTTGGATACAATATGGATCCCTGGAGAACACCAGCGCTGATGGTGAAAGTATTCGAGAGATATCCATCGACGGGAACCTTTTTTCAGGAAGCTGAAGAGCCATACACAAAAATGACCCGACAAGCCATAGCATCGAAGTATGGCCAGCAAACCCTCATGCCACACACGGGCAAAAGCCTTACAAATATTAAGCGCAACAGCTTTTGATTCTCCATGTTTCTCGATTGCATTATTCCAAATATGGATGACATACGATAGGAGGTCGCCACTTGATTTTTGTTTCCGAAAGCCATATTGATGGTCCCTCAAGATGTTGAAGCCTTCCTAATATTTGAGGATATAGTGTTTTACGACTGTCTCCATGATTTTTGTGTGCAGAAATACTCTATTAATATTGTAGCATGCCATTTTTTCACTTTCCATTTCATATTGCTCGCGACACAATCTGAACAAAAAAAAAAACTCCTCTTTGCCTTTTCTGATTGTAACATACCAATTATTCAAAATTTGAATTTTCCATTTTCACAGATCTGTGGGCCCCGTGTACGAAGGGGCGAATATAACAGGTAGTAGCATTACCTGAACTTTGAACCGATACCGATTCAATGTGTGAAGGATGACATTTTCTAAGGATATTTCCTGTGCCTGGCTTCACATAAAGAACACGTAGTTGGGATATGAGTAAGATTTTTGAGAATCATCCATCAGAACAGATTTTAAACAGATTTAAACAGAACGAATTCCAACTTTTTGAGGTATTTATAGATATCAATTTAAAAGGGGATTATATAAAATCATATTTTGAAATAGAGTAGAGTAATCAGTATTTTAGGGCTGCCAAGCAAAATCAAAAGAGTACAAAATAATAAAAAGCATACAAGCACAAAAATATAAAAGCATATAGAAGTATAAAAGCCACCAATAGCAGAAAACATTTGCATGCATAAGAACAGGAATAAATTGGACACAATGCACTTTAAAACATAAATCTGAGGTGGCTACTGTTGGACACGAAAGCCTTGAGTTTCCTTGATGGTTTCTGGAAATAGGATTTCGATCAGAAGTTGTAATGTTTAGTGCATTAAACCCTAGTGTAAGACCCCGTACTTAGTTATTTTTCCTACTGACCAACAATTGGAAATAATAGAAATTTGAGAACATTGCCCTCTGATTTCTTTATACAGTGATAGTTCATGTTCAATAGAAGTTTAGTATTTTTGTTAATTATGTTAGGGATGCAAAACTGAGAAGGGGTACAGTATTTCCTGTGCCTGGCTCCGAATAAGAGCTTTTAATTTGGTAACCCTTTTCAGCGCTTATAATTGAATTTCTATAAAAAACCAAGAACCGACCTGCACCTTTGCCTCCGCAAATCAAGAGCTGGTCATTTCAATTGGGCACAGGTACCACTTTTTTGCTCTACATCAAGAAACGAGTAAAGAAACTGTACCATATCTCATCAGATACTTACTCAAATGTATCTTCAGGTAAAGCCGTTAGGTTCACAATGCAATATCATATGACTTGTTACTAAGATATAACTTTCAGATTTTTATGGAGCATTAATTTATTGAGTTCTTATGAATATTATGGAAAATTACGGAATATTAACGGTATCGTGTATTCACATATTTCAAACCCTATTGGAAATAACTGTAAAGACACGCCCAAAAAAGCCATTGTATGGCGAAACACGTGTTGCGTTGTATGAAAAATCGTTTAGTGAGAATATCACAATAAAATGTTTTTTTTTGAATACTTTAGTTGAGGATTTTCTCTAGTATTGGCCAATTCCATCATATATCCTATTGGAAATTGTTGAAACATGCATGAATACGCGACAAATGCAGTATACATAACCTGTTTACCAATCGTCAAACAATCTAAGGTTGAGCAAATATAGGTTATAAATATTACTGGAGTTTTATCCCAATACCAAACAGTTATTTTTAATATTTCGACCACCAAGTGATCATCTTCAAGAGAAAGATTGATCTTCCTCTTGTAGATGATTAATGACTTACAGTATCATACTTTTTTTATTGAACTAAGCACTGTGTGTCAAATAGCAAAGAAGAAACTCGCTTTCGCCAGATTTGTGAACTATCGATACAATTTATTATTCAATGATTTACTGTACAATTACAATGTTTCTGGAGGGTTGCAGACAAGCACGACTCAAGCATATAAAATGCTTAGGTGCAGTCTCGTAATCCAACAGAAACTTTATAATAATCATCGATATGTATCTTTATTTGAACAGTTTAGTCTGAATAAATCTGAAATCTGAATAAAATTCCTCAAAAATATCAGCTTCCATGTTCTTATGATAGTCAACATTGCAGTCCTCAAGTTTTTTTCCACATAATTTCAAAGGACGAAACTTGAGATGTAGATTCTTATATACATTGAAACATACTCTCTGTGTTTTAAAATTCAAATGCATCCGAATCTCATTAACTGGTATGCTCCGAGTTTCCTATCGTCGTGTTTTCAAACGTTACTAGGCACAGATATATATTTCTTCGTTGAAAAAGTTCATAGTATATTCTTCAAACTAGCCTACCATTCTCATCAACTCTATCAATTTCTATTTTGCTCCATTCAAAGTAGTTCCCCTCAGATTTTATTCACTTGCGACAGCGTTTTTTCCAATCTCGAAACAGTTCTGATATGCACTTTTTGTTATGTCCGTGAGCTCTCTCAACAACTCGGTTTTCATCTCTCCAATCGTCGCAAAATGCCGTCTTTCATTGGTCCCTTCAATCTTGGAAACAGGAAAAAACCGCAGAGGGCCAAATCTGGAGAATTCGGTGGCTGAGGCATGATTATAGTGTTGTTTTGGCCAGTAAATCACGAACGACGAGTGAGCAGGTGCATTATCATGATGCAAAAGCCATGAATTGTTTTTCAACAATACCAGACGTTTCTGGCAAGCGGCGCATAACTTCAAGTTACTACTCCTTATTGACCGTACGATCATGTCACCATGATAATCGTGGAAAATGTTGGGCAAAACCTCGATATTTCATCGAACTTGGCGTGCTTTTTTTGGGTTTAACGCTCCTGGGTCGTTCATTGGGACGATTCGACTTTGGTTTCGATATCACAACTAGTCACCAGTTATGACCCCTTCAGGCGAATCTGGATCGCCGTTGACGTCATTCAACAATTCCTAAGCGATGTTCATGCGACGGTTTTTTGGTTCAAAATTCAGAAATTTTGGAACGAACTTCGCTGACACACGTTTCGTGCCCAAAATTTTGGAGAAAAATTGCATGGCATGAGCCAACCGATATGCCGACATCCTCAGCAATAGAGCGATTCGACGATTTTCCATAACAATTTTCCTCAATGTTTCAACATTTTCATCGGTTGTTGATGAACTGAGGCGTTCAGTTTACAACAATTTCTTCCAAATCTCTTCCATGATTTCTATTTTATCTTTCTCAATTATACTTTAGTTTCCTTCAGTTTTTTCTCGAGATTTCTCTAGCCTTCAAGCCTTCAGCTGGATTTTTCTATTCATTTCTTACTCTTTGTTTGGCTATCATTATGATCTTCTAATGATGATATTTTTGTTATCGATTTCTTCAGTTGCTGTCTGTCCATTGACTGTTTCTATTTCTTCATTGAAAGAGCAGAGCGAAAATAAAATAAAAACCACGATTATTCGCTTGTGATTCCTTATTAATACTTGTCGCCTTAAAGAAAATATATGTCCCTTTTGGGTTTACGATTCATTAATCAGTTTCATGGTGAACACAGATGTGGAAGCCGAATACTGGAAGCAATTATGAAATGGAATTGAATTTTCATATCGCCTTGATAAATTATGGGACATTAAAACTCATAATTAATAAGCCTCGAGCTCGTTTCAAGCTTTGTTATTTCTAGGGAACTTATTGAGAAAATTCACTTTGAAGCTGTATAGTTGGGCAAATTGATAAATTTATGCAGAACTCTAATGAAGGTAAATCAAATTATTGGTATCAAAATAATGTTTAATATTTTCAGAATTTACTATANTGAAGGTAAATCAAATTATTGGTATCAAAATAATGTTTAATATTTTCAGAATTTACTATACATACACTAACAAATTGAAGAATTAACTGTCTTAAACAAATTTATTTCCGACAATACTATTTCACTAATCACAAACTAATTTATTTACAGCACTTAACAACTAACGCTTAATTTATTTTCACTATTTGAATTCCTTGTTTAACCGCTCGATTCACTTTCAGACCTCTGTCTTGGGTCGGGAAGCCGGTCTTATATAGGTAACGATTCTTTCTAGAAATCTGTAGTCGGTTGGATACTCAACTAGAGTTTTACCGGCGGTTGCCGACTGCATTCCTTTTTGGGGTGATGTCATGTGTTTGTTAACAGGCCGGCATATCGATCAGGAGCGGCTTCAGGTTCGTTACAATACATAGAATTTACTTTCAGATACAAACTGGAACAAAAAGCCCCCTCGAAACAACAACAACTAGTTCTGTACGTTCGATTACCGATCTTTTCATTTTTTATATTGGTAAACTCGTCTTGGACATATATTCACAGTTTCAGCTATTTAGCATGTTTAGTTTGTTGGTGAGAGGCATAAAAGTTTGAAGAATTTTGCGTGTTCGGCGATTTTCGGCTATCCAAAAAAAATGGATCGAAGAATTAGCATCAAATTGGAATTGATTGGTCAAAAACACTTGAAAAGTTGTCAGTGGCATACGGTGATTGTACTCTGACCCAAAAATGTTGACAAATGTACAAGCTTTTCACAGAAGGTCGAGAAGATGTGAATCACGAAGCTTGCTCTGGATGTCCCAGCCTTTAAACAACCGATGACAATGTTGAGAAAGCGAAAAAAATTGATATTAGAAAAGTTGCTGAGGATTTCGGCATATCGGTTGGCTCATGTCAGGGAATTTTTTCGGAAATTTTGTGCATGAAGTATGTGGCAGCAATGTTCGTTCCAAAATTTTTGAATTTTGACAAAAAAAAAACCGTCACACGAGCATCGCTCTGGAATTGTTGAACGACGTCAACGACGATCCAGATTTGCTTATAAGGGTCATAATTAGTGATGAATCATAGGTATATGATCATGGCATGAAAACCAAAGTCCAATCGACCCAATGGAAGAGCCCAGGAGAACCAAGTTCGATGAAATGTCAAGGATTTGCTCTCTTTTTTCTTCGATCACCGTGTCGTAGTGCATCAGAAGTTTTTACCACATGGTCGTACGATCAAAAAAGAGTATTATCTCGAAGTTATGCGCCGCTCGCGAGAAATAATACGAAGAAAACGTCCGGTATTGCGGAAAAACTATTGAAGGGTTTTGCATTACGATAATGCACCTGCTCACTCGTCATTGCTTGTTCGTAATTTTTTTGCCAAATAAAAACACCGTAATCATGCCTCAGCCACCGTATTCACCAGATTTGCCCCCCTGCGACTTTTTCCTGTTCTCAAGATTGAAGAGACCTATGAAAGGACGGCGTTTTGCGATGCTGGACATACTAAAAAGTGCATATCAGAACAGCTTCGAGGATGGGAAAAAACGCTGGTACAAGTGGACTGTGGAATTGGCCGCGGTGGAAGTGCGCCTGACTCACGATCGGAAGACCGTGGGTTCGATTCCCGCCTCGACCAGATATTTTTCTCGAGAGAATTTATCTGATTGAAGCTGAAATGATTCTGCAACCGTGTTAGGAAGACATCGTTAGTCCTTAGCTCGCACAAGTTTCTCAACTTCTGAGGGTTGTCGTTCGTATGGGGGCGACAGCTGATTAACGGAAAAACAGATTTTAAACAGATTTTTAAGTGTATTATATCTGAGAACGACTACTTCGACGAGGACAAAATTGATGAACAAATGAATATTTTTTGAGAAAAATGAAAATCCTCCTTATTTTTTCAACAAACTTCACACTTTCACATTGCCATTGAATTACACGAAAGAGTGGGCTTTTTCTTGCAGATTGCATCTGAAAGTAACTTCTATGCATGATATACACATCTCTGTGAAGAGTTCGTTTTGAAATTATTTGCTTTCTTTCTTCCTTTGGAAGTAAAGTTGCCGAAGTATCGGCCAATTCCTTCACATATTTTACATGATGGTTCATAAAATGAAGATATGAATGATAAATTTGTAATTTTGGACATGCCTTATGCTGTGATAATTGCTTGATCTATGTTGAATAGGTGTAATCCACAATGAACATCGGCGGGTTAAAGGGGAGGGTTGAATTGACTCACTCACTTTAGATCCACCTACGTAGCTAGTGTCTGCAGAACTTTTAAAGAACAGAACCGAGTCTGAAAAATTGTCCTACCAGCTATAAAATTCTGTGAGGGTGAGTACCGTTTCTCTGATCACACTTGTGATACTAATAGACTACAGTACTTGTGAGGGGATATTATTGACTTATGGTGGTACATTTCTCAACTTTTCGAAACAAGCTTCTGATTTTTTGGGAAATAAGTTTTTTGATTTTTACTACTCCATCTTGATCCAAAAAAATTTGGGAATCTTCCGAAGAAAGGAAGAAAGCTATCAATTTCAGAAGTAACTCTATACATAGATGGAAGAAGAAACTGAAAAAAAAGCCCTTCTGAAAAATTATTTCCAAACAAATATGAACGTTGCATTTCATACAAAAAAACACTTTTTTTTACTCAGTTTGTATTCCAAACATTCCAGTTAGGGACTTCCAGTTTGGCGGGTTGGCTGTCCTTGTTCATCTTTCACTGCTGAACCACTGCGCATGCTGTTTTCGGCGAGTGCATTGGCTTGGGATGTGGGGGTTGAGCAAAGTTTACGACACCAACTGACCTCCCTGTACATTTAGTTAAGGAGCGAGTCTACAGAGGAGATGGATGTCGAGTTTATGACTCCAACTGACTTCCCTGTAAATATAATTCAGGAGCGAGTCTACAGAGGAGATGGATATCGAGTTTACGACTCCAACTGACCTCCCTGTANGTTGCTAAATATGAAAATGGGTCTGTACATGAAACTTTTCAGTCTCATCTTTGTCTTCCAGGGATGTTAGTTAGCTTTGTGGGGCTAGTTTTATGATATCAGAATGACTGAAAGCAGAACGGAGCAGAGCAGGTGCCTACAAACCAATATTCTTTTGAATATTTGGCTTCTTTATTGAATGTTAACTGGCTATCATTTAATATTGATATTGGACACCTCAACTTGCGCCTTTTGGTGAATGAAGGTAAGACGATGTCGTTTTGTTCAATATTGAGTGCTTTCTTTGCACACTGGTTCTGTATCAATACTTTCGTATCTGGTCTGGGAGGACGCTACCATTTCTTCCTCTAATAGTGACGACCAGATTGTTAGTATTTTTTCATGCTCTCAAGCTGAGGCTATTATACCAGTTCTTTGAAACTACACCAAGGCCACGTTGCTTCTTTGGTGGCTTATTAGGTAAGGAAGAAAGTTCGTGAGAACCATTTTGTTGCTCAGTCAATGCTCAGAAGCAGACGCCTAGTAATTAGTATCGGATAGTGCAGGGCGTCACCAATTACTATTCTGTGATCTGATTTACAATCACGACTACAAATAGTTGACTACAAGTAGTTAAATTACACGAAACCTCACTACAATAATCAGGTTACTTAAGGTAATCGTCATTCTAATTGAGGCAATCAATTAGTTATATCTACTGATTACTTCATATCTACGAATATTTTGTTTTGTAAATGGAGATGTAAAAGTTGTAGAAATCAATTTATTCTTCTTTATGAAAGAACTCGAACCTTCAATTCGTAGTAAGATAAGAAGAACTCAATAATTTGAATTAGGCCTTGAAACGACAACATTTCATCCGTTTTAAGGTGATCGGTTTTTACGGACGTCGTGAGGCCTTCACTCAACTGAGCACCGGGGTCTTTTGAATCGGAAGGGGCCGTCTGTAGCTCTAACTCTCTGATTACTCAACTGGATGGGCTATATAGTCAACAACTTCAAATCTCTGCGGATGGCTTCATTTCGCACGAACTAGTTTCTGTTTAAAATCTGTTTTTTTCTTAACCAGCTGTCGCAACCCTCACAAGTCGAAACTTGTGCCAGCTAAGGATCAACGAGGTCTCACCTGTTAACGTGTGATTCCTAACACGGGTACTAGATTAGTAGATTAATAGTAATAGTAGATTAGTCGGGGCGGTTTGTGTCCAAGCGCCTGAAGCATACATGATGTCAGGCTTGAACAATATTGTATAGTAATACCTTGTTCTTAAGGTTGAGCTTTGAATTGCGGTTAATAAGATAAATCTTGGATATCCTTATTTGGATCTTGCTCTTGGTTGTGTCGATGTGGTGTTTCCGGGTGAGACAACGGTCTATCATAAAAACCAAGTACTTGACTCGGGACTGCCGAGTCAAGTACTTACTTCCTGCCGAAGATCGTTACTCTCAAGTTACAATACTGGAGACAGTACAACTCCCTAAGGCACTCCAGCTTGGATTTTCCTGATGTGGTACAGGGTTCTTTCAACTCGGACTTGTAATGGCCCCGACGCAGTTCGAAAGCGAGCACAGAAGGCCTTCGTACCAGACTCGGTTGAAGGCCTTTGAAATGTCAAGGAAGACAAGATGGACTGCCTTCTTGTTATTCAGCTTAGAGATGGAGTTATCGACCATTCTCAAGGCCTGCATCTTGGTGGAGTGTGCTATCCTGAAGGCGAATTGTTCGTCAGGCAGAACATTTCAACTTTTTCTGTCAGCCTTTGCAGCACAACACGTTCAGCCAGCTTAGCCGATGAGCTCAGCAAACTGATCGGATAGTGATTCTGGGGAAACAGTGGGTTCTGGCCCTGTTTAGGGATTATGGTGACCACGGCATGCTTCCAATTTCGGGGGAAGTATCTGAGGGCGATTGAGCTGTTGATTATCTCCAACAGAAAAAGTTCTCTGGGAGCTGTTTCAAGAACCAACCTATTGTTGATTGAATCAGCTCCCGGAACCTGGTTGGGCTCGGTGTTTGAGTCCCTTGTTTTATTCTATTGGTGGTAGGAGAGGCTTCCTTTCTATTGGTGGCTTGTTTCGTGTATTGCTCAGTACGACTAGCCAGGCTTTATTAATGTTAATTCATCTCTTACTTTCTTATTTTTTTATTTTCACCTTCTCCATATATAATTTTCAATACAAGTACTGAGTTTTCTCAAGCAGGTTCCACAGTAGACCAATCTACAGACTCCCGTTGTTGCTGGAGTCATTCGCTCAGCTTCTACTATCTCTTATGGTTTTAGTTGAATAGTAAAATTAAAACCCAACATTTGAAACATCAATTTGAATACTTTTCGATGTGAATTTGAAAAACTCATGAATTAAACTCAACTTTATTTTGTTCAAACTTGCATTTGCTGTAATAACCCAAATTGAGGAACATTCCCCATTGAAGCCAGAGTCAAAACTTTTCTATGAAAGCCCCAAAAGTGACAAAAAATGCAATAAAATCTCATCGAGGCAAGGATACATTTTTGATGACAAATTTCTCCTCCAGTACCTCGTCTATTATTTCTTCTGAAGTTCAACGTAGACCAAGATATGAAGTAACTTCCAAACAGGGTTATTGTGTGCTCAACTGATATTGTTCCATTTATCAAATGATTTGGATGTAATTCCTCGTGGACCAATAAACAACTTAATCTTAATAGAATTTTTTGGGATCGTGTGCCTTCGAAATGTGGTTAACAATACAGTCTGAAACGGTTCAAGGTTTCACGGAAGGATACACTTTAACGATAAAGAAAATCAATCATTGCCCCGAACTTAGGTAGAAAGAACGTGGTAAAGATAACCGGACAAAATATTTATGCGATAACAGGCGCCTTCTCTTGTTTGCTTTATAGTCAATATCGGAAATATACAAATTTCAAATAATGATAATGATACACATCCGTGTAAGACGAGGTGCTGTTATTATTTTAAACTGTAATATTAGGATTTCATAGGATTTAGGAAACAGCTGGTAGAATATCAATGTCCCATTGCGTACAATACGGTGAAATGTTTCTTTCTGAGAAACGATTGGAAGATGAGAGAAAGAACAGTTTCCAAATACTTGTGATGCACTGTTTGGAACCTTTGTTGTAGTAATGAATATTACTGGAGCTCTATCCCAACACCAAACCGTTATTTTAACACCTCGACACGTGTTTCGATCAAATGATCATCTTCAAGAGGAAGATTAAATTTCCTCTTGAAGATGGTCACTTAATGATCGAAACACGTGTTGAGGTGATAAAATAACGGTTTGGTGTTGGGATAAAACTCCAGAGGAAGATTAAACTCCCTCTTGAATAAGATTACTTGGTGATCGAAACACGTGTTGAGGTGTTAAAATAACGGTTTGGTGTTGGGATAAAACTCCAGAGGAAGATTAAAATTCCTCTTGAATAAGATTGTTTGGTGATCAAAACACGTGTTGAGGTGTTGAAATAACAGTTTGGCGTTGGGATAAAACTCCAGAGGAACATTAAACTTCTTCTTGAAGATGATCACTTGGTGATCGAAACACGTGTTGAGGTATTAAAATAACGGTTTGGTGTTGGGATAAAACTCCAGAGGAAGATAAAACTTCCTCTTGAAGATGATCGCTTGGTGATCGAAACACGCGTTGAGGTGTTGAAATAACGCTTTGGTGTTGGGATAAAACTCCAGAGGAAGATTGAACTTCCTCTTGAAAATAATCGCTTGGTGATCGAAACACGTGTAGAGGTATTAAAATAACGGTTTGGTGTTGTGATAAAACTCCATTATTATTCAGTTTCAGTTTCAAGTATTTAATAATTCAGGGCAACACTACATTTGATTTTTTTCATAAATTGTGAGCTTTATATCAAAGTTATCCTTATTTTAGAAGATTGGTGATCGAAACACGTGTTGAGGTGTTAAAATAACGGTTTGGTGTTGGGATAAAACTCCAGAGGAAGATTAATTTTCCTCTTGAAGATGATCACTTGATGATCGAAACACGTGTTGAGGTGTTAAAATAACGGTTTGGTGTTGGGTTAAAACTCCAGAGGAAGATTAAACTTCCTCTTGAAGATGATCACTTGATGATCGAAACACGTGTTAGGGATTAAAATAACGGTTTGGTGTTGGGATAAAACTCCAGAGGAAGATAAAACTTCCTCTTGAAGATGATCGCTTGGTGACCGAAACACGTGTTGAAGTGTTAAAATAAGGGTTTGGTGTTGGGATAAAACTCCAGAGGAAGATAAAACTTCCTTTTGAAGATGATCGCTTGGTGGTCGAAACACGTGTTGAGGTGTTAAAATAACGGTTGGGTGTTGGGATAAAACTTCAGAGGAAGATAAAACTTCCTCTTGAAGATGACCGCTTGGTGGTCGAAACACGTGTTGAGGTGTTAAAATAACAGTTTGGTGTTGGGATAAAACTTCAGAGACAAATCAAACTTCCTCTTGAAGATGATCGCATGGTGATCGAAAAACGTGTTGAGGTGTTAAAATAACGGTTTGGTGTTGGGATATAACTCCAGAGGAAGATTAAACTTCCTCTTGAAGATAATTCCTTGGTGATCGAAACACGTGTAGAGGTATTAAAATAACGGTTTGGTGTTGTGATAAAACTCCATTAATATTCAGTTTCAGTTTCAAGTACTTAATAATTCAGGGCAACACTACATTTGATTTTTTTCATAAATTGTGAGCTTTATATCAAAGTTATCCTTATTTTAGAAGACAATACTACCAATTTAACGACTACACAAAACATTCAGACATAATACACTTGTGCCAGCGTTTTTACCAATCCTCGAAGCAGTTCTGATATGCACTTTTTGGTATGTCTTTGAGCTCTCTCAGCAATTCAGTTTTATTCTCCTCATTCGTCGTAAAACGCCGTCCTCTCATAGATCTCATCAATCTTGGGAAAAGGAAAAAGTCGCAAGGGGCAAAATCTTGGGAATACATTGGCTGGAGCATGATTACGGTGTTGTTTTTGGCCAAAAAATCGCGAACAAGCAATGGCGAGTGAGCAGGTGCATTATCGTGAAGCAATAGTTTCGAAATGTACCGCGTATTTCATCTCGATTCTGTAGCACATTTCATATCCCGGTTTCCAATACACTGGATCATTTTCATTCTCCCATAACTACTATATCTAGAAGTGTTAATAATGTTCCTAGAGTAGATATATTTTTTCTAACGTTCAAACAATTCAAAAAAGAGATTCTTCGTCTCATTCAAAATCGATCTATGTATAATTATTATATTTCTAATTATATACACCAGTAAATGGGTTTTTTGGCCTGCTGGATGTATTGAGTAAATAAATCAATAAATATAGTCATAAATAAATAAATATAGTTGGTTAATCAAACCTGTACTTGAAATAACAAAAATGTTACCTAAATCATGAATACCTTATTTGAGATATCCAAACAATAATTATCCAAATTCCATGACATATCAAAATTACTGAATATTGATCCAAAATTCTAGTTCGTCATTGAGGGTTTTGAAATTGGGGTTTTTATTTTCAATGCTTCCAACAAATTCATCT